>JASFAT010002304.1:0-118234 GCA_031353405.1 Baronia brevicornis | reverse complement strand
TTTTGGGGCTAGTTCGTATATTTAAATCTTGGTCTAGACTTTTAACAAGAGCGTCTAGACAAAAGGGGATATTCATGATGATAGTATCAGGTTTATTGCTTACTCGAGGGATCCCAATGTCATTGTTCCAAAATTTATGAGCGCGGATAAACCTAAATATGTTATTTTTATTCACTTCGTATTTCAAGGCTTAGCAGTAATTACATTATTTTACAAAATAAATTTAATGTATATCATTCTTACATAATTATAATATTTAAAAAAAAGATTGTTTTAAAATATTACGAGGGTTTTCAATTTGACATATTGGATTCGAATTTTATCCCCATCATCTGGATGAGCGGTGATCCAGTACGGTATAGCTGTCAGCGGTCGGGGGTCCACACTACGTTTGCCGAAGTGAGAAATGTTTTAAATAAATATTTATTAATATTACTTTATTTTTTTTTTTAAATTTTCACGTCTATCCCCCGCAGCGGTTGGCTGAGACCACAGAGCTTCATCCGCTACCATTAATCGCAGTGAGACGGCTCTCCATTGGTCGCTTCTCGCCCTCGTGAGAATCAAGACGTGACGGGTGGCGGACCACGTCGCCGTCATTTTCAGCAAATTATGTATATTAAATTCGCTTTTAGTGAATCCCACTAGCCGCAAGGGAGGACGGAGGTCAGCCCCAGCAGAGCCTGAGCATGCTGAGGTAAGGCACCATAGGACCCGGGGGAACCCGATCCCGGGACGGTCACGACGGCACGCTTGCGACTAAGCTCGCCCTTAGCCACGCATCTATTGGCACGGCAGACCGTGGATTGGCGGAGTGGAAGGGAAAGGATAAAGAAGAAAGGAAAGGGCAGGAAAGTAAATGCGGATTTGGTAACCCCCCAAATCCGCAGACTCGGAATAAACATTTATAAATCCATATATATATATATATATATATATATATATATATATATATATATATATATATATATATATATATATATATATATATATATATATATATATATATATATATATATATATATATATATATATATATATATATATATTCCGATGCGGGAATCGAATCCGCGACCATTGACCATTGGCCCCGCAACTGTGCCAATCGGTCGTCGTAAAATTTACTTTATAATTTAAAAGAATCAATAGTTTAGTTCGTAAGGACCGGGCTTACGATCTGACGTTGCGAGTTCGCCTCCTCATCCTCAAAAAAAAATCAATATGACTCTTTAGAGGCAACCGAATCTCGTTACTTCAACTATTAAATTGTTGTATACGCGATATTTCCAACTGATATACAAATACTTATATTATATATTACTTATATGATAGATAAATAAATGAGAATTCTGGCTTGAAGATGTCTTGGGTGTAAATTTACATTTAAAAAAATGTCTATGCAAGGCTCCTTAGGGATTGGACTATAGCAGACAATCAATGTTTCTGCTTCATGAGTGGAAGTTATGACTGAACCATCACTCATTACCACTCTACAGTATGAACACTGCATTGCTTCTTTTATGTTTAATTTCTCTAAAATGAAAAAAAAAATAGTATAGACTAGTGTCATTTTGTTTTCTCTATTTTTTAGACCTATTGTATTGTATTGTAATTGTATGCTTTCAGAGGAAACTAATTCTGACTTACTCTAACTTATGATGATATAACCATCCTACTTAGAGTCAGAATAAAGGTGCTGCCTAGTGAAGCCAAGCATGGTGACTTGATACAAAATATATACGTTACATTCAAGACAATTCATTTCTATGTTTTATCAATATGATACGGACATATAATATACAATCTAATTCATATTAGATCTCGATAATACTTTACAATAGTTATGAATCACAGAAACTAAGGCTATACAATGATATGGCGAAGCTATCCGATTATCTCGGATAATTTCTATAGCTTGGTTTGTAACATTTACACGTGTGCCTTATTATTCTCACCAAAAACTAGAACTCGGCACAGTTACAACTTTTTGAAATAGGAGTTTCGTGAAGACAGTTAATTAATTAAGGAGTGACGCGAAGATTTCTTCCCGCTAATGACTCTTGGAAGTTTCTCGAATTTTTTGTTCTTAGTTAGTTTTTATCGAGGTGTACATTACACAAGTTTGTTAAAAAGTTATAACTTTGTTACTTTATGCTTTATATATGTCTGTGATTGTTTTGTTTATTTATGTCTAAGTATAATTAATTTTTGTGTTTTTTATGAATTAAAACATTCATACTATCAATAAAAGATATTATTGTTTATTAGTATATGTAATCGAATGGTTTAAAAAGTTTAATGTTGAATGAAAATAAATATTGATATAGAAATTTTACATTTTTATATATTTTGGCTGTAATCTATATCGTGTATTACAAGAAAATCGTAATAAAGCTCTATTTCAATGAGGCGTCAATCCAAATTTTAGCTTATTAGATCTCTGTGTTCAATTTCAATGTCAGAAGTTGACGTTATTGGGTGTTTTGTACAAAGATTTGTTTATTACATTTTCACTGTTCTTGGAAGTGAAAAGCAATTTCACTACTCATTATAAATGGCTAGTCTGTACTATTTTGAACTCCACGCATCCAGTTTCTACAAGTTAACCTGACTAGATCGTTGCTCCTTTTGACCTTGGGGGGGGGGTCCAGTACTAAGTTTACCAAGACGCGATCTCTATTCTGCTAATCATCCAATTTAACAGTTGTCCGATCTCGGACAAATGCAATCCGAACATTATTTGCCCTTTATATATTGAAAAAGTTTTTAATAGACTTTAAGGGCGCCTAATTATTGTAACCTAATATTCCTAACCTAATATTATAATCTATAAAACTATTATTGGCATATCTATAAAACTATTATTATATATTGTTGGCAGAAACATTCTTATTAACGATATCAAACCACCAGTTATTCTATAAATACTACGTAATATAAATATAGATGACGACATGGTTCGCCACCCGTCACGTCCTGATTCTCACGAGGGCGAAAAGTGACTAATAGAGAGCCGTTTCGCTGCGGTGAATGGTAGCGGATGGAGCTCTGTGGTCTCTGCCAACCTCTGCGGGGAATAGGCGTGATTATATAAAAAAAAAATATAAATATACCAAACGCCAAAACGTTTGATCAGCGCAGCGAATATGCAAAAATTCTCTCGGGTATATATATTATATATATATATATATATATATATATATATATATATATATATATATATATATATATATATATATATATATATATATATATATATATATATATATATATATATATATATATATATATATATATATATATATATATATATATATATATATATATATAATATATATACCCGAGAGAATTTTTGCATATTCGCTGCGCTGATCAAACGTTTTGGCGTTTGGTATATTTATATTTTTTTATATAATCACGCCTATTCCCCGCAGAGGTTGGCAGAGACCACAGAGCTCCATCCGCTACCATTCACCGCAGCGAAACGGCTCTCTATTAGTCACTTTTCGCCCTCGTGAGAATCAGGACGTGACGGGTGGCGAACCATGTCGTCATCTATATTTATATTACGTAGTATTTATAGAATAACTGGTGGTTTGATATCGTTAATAAGAATGTTTCTGCCAACAATATATAATAATAGTTTTATAGATATGCCAATAATAGTTTTATAGATTATAATATTAGGTTAGGAATATTAGGTTACAATAATTAGGCGCCCTTAAAGTCTATTAAAAACTTTTTCAATATATAAAGGGCAAATAATGTTCGGATTGCATTTGTCCGAGATCGGACAACTGTTAAATTGGATGATTAGCAGAATAGAGATCGCGTCTTGGTAAACTTAGTACTGGACCCCCAAGGTCAAAGGAGCAACGATCTAGTCAGGTTAACTTGTAGAAACTGGATGCGTGGAGTTCAAAATAGTACGAGACTAGCCATTTATAATGAGTAGTGAAATTGCTTTTCACTTCCAAGAACAGTGAAAATGTAATAAACAAATCTTTGTACAAAACACCCAATAACGTCAACTTCTGACATTGAAATTGAACACAGAGATCTAATAAGCTAAAATTTGGATTGACACCTCATTGAAATAGAGCTTTATTACGATTTTCTTGTAATACACGATATAGATTACAGCCAAAATATATAAAAATGTAAAATTTCTATATCAATATTTATTTTCATTCAACATTAAACTTTTTAAACCATTCGATTACATATACTAATAAACAATAATATCTTTTATTGATAGTATGAATGTTTTAATTCATAAAAAACACAAAAATTAATTATACTTAGACATAAATAAACAAAACAATCACAGACATATATAAAGCATAAAGTAACAAAGTTATAACTTTTTAACAAACTTGTGTAATGTACACCTCGATAAAAACTAACTAAGAACAAAAAATTCGAGAAACTTCCAAGAGTCATTAGCGGGAAGAAATCTTCGCGTCACTCCTTAATTAATTAACTGTCTTCACGAAACTCCTATTTCAAAAAGTTGTAACTGTGCCGAGTTCTAGTTTTTGGTGAGAATAATAAGGCACACGTGTAAATGTTACAAACCAAGCTATAGAAATTATCCGAGATAATCGGATAGCTTCGCCATATCATTGTATAGCCTTAGTTTCTGTGATTCATAACTATTGTAAAGTATTATCGAGATCTAATATGAATTAGATTGTATATTATATGTCCGTATCATATTGATAAAACATAGAAATGAATTGTCTTGAATGTAACGTATATATTTTGTATCAAGTCACCATGCTTGGCTTCACTAGGCAGCACCTTTATTCTGACTCTAAGTAGGATGGTTATATCATCATAAGTTAGAGTAAGTCAGAATTAGTTTCCTCTGAAAGCATACAATTACAATACAATACAATAGGTCTAAAAAATAGAGAAAACAAAATGACACTAGTCTATACTATTTTTTTTTTCATTTTAGAGAAATTAAACATAAAAGAAGCAATGCAGTGTTCATACTGTAGAGTGGTAATGAGTGATGGTTCAGTCATAACTTCCACTCATGAAGCAGAAACATTGATTGTCTGCTATAGTCCAATCCCTAAGGAGCCTTGCATAGACATTTTTTTAAATGTAAATTTACACCCAAGACATCTTCAAGCCAGAATTCTCATTTATTTATCTATCATATAAGTAATATATAATATAAGTATTTGTATATCAGTTGGAAATATCGCGTATACAACAATTTAATAGTTGAAGTAACGAGATTCGGTTGCCTCTAAAGAGTCATATTGATTTTTTTTGAGGATGAGGAGGCGAACTCGCAACGTCAGATCGTAAGCCCGGTCCTTACGAACTAAACTATTGATTCTTTTAAATTATAAAGTAAATTTTACGACGACCGATTGGCACAGTTGCGGGGCCAATGGTCAATGGTCGCGGATTCGATTCCCGCATCGGAATATATATATATATATATATATATATATATATATATATATATATATATATATATATATATATATATATATATATATATATATATATATATATATATATATATATATATATATATATATATATATATATATATATATGGATTTATAAATGTTTATTCCGAGTCTGCGGATTTGGGGGGTTACCAAATCCGCATTTACTTTCCTGCCCTTTCCTTTCTTCTTTATCCTTTCCCTTCCACTCCGCCAATCCACGGTCTGCCGTGCCAATAGATGCGTGGCTAAGGGCGAGCTTAGTCGCAAGCGTGCCGTCGTGACCGTCCCGGGATCGGGTTCCCCCGGGTCCTATGGTGCCTTACCTCAGCATGCTCAGGCTCTGCTGGGGCTGACCTCCGTCCTCCCTTGCGGCTAGTGGGATTCACTAAAAGCGAATTTAATATACATAATTTGCTGAAAATGACGGCGACGTGGTCCGCCACCCGTCACGTCTTGATTCTCACGAGGGCGAGAAGCGACCAATGGAGAGCCGTCTCACTGCGATTAATGGTAGCGGATGAAGCTCTGTGGTCTCAGCCAACCGCTGCGGGGGATAGACGTGAAAATTTAAAAAAAAAAATAAAGTAATATTAATAAATATTTATTTAAAACATTTCTCACTTCGGCAAACGTAGTGTGGACCCCCGACCGCTGACAGCTATACCGTACTGGATCACCGCTCATCCAGATGATGGGGATAAAATTCGAATCCAATATGTCAAATTGAAAACCCTCGTAATATTTTAAAACAATCTTTTTTTTTAAATATTATAATTATGTAAGAATGATATACATTAAATTTATTTTGTAAAATAATGTAATTACTGCTAAGCCTTGAAATACGAAGTGAATAAAAATAACATATTTAGGTTTATCCGCGCTCATAAATTTTGGAACAATGACATTGGGATCCCTCGAGTAAGCAATAAACCTGATACTATCATCATGAATATCCCCTTTTGTCTAGACGCTCTTGTTAAAAGTCTAGACCAAGATTTAAATATACGAACTAGCCCCAAAATATTATAAAAAGCTTATTTACATAATCGAATGAACGACGCTTAAATATTATAGAATATCTAAGTTATTTAATTACGAGAAAGATGCCTCGTGTTGGGGCGAAACACGTGCCGTTTACAACATGGAAAAGTGATAATGTGTGTTTGGTGTTGTGTATAGTGGTTGGTGGGTGGAGAATTGATGGCCGATTTTCGGTAAATTTTTAGTTTAAGTTCCAAATAAATCCACTTAACCCAACGGAAAAACACACATTGTTAATTTTCTGTTATTGTTTTGCTTGTCGCGGATCTTAGCTAAGTAGAACTTTTGGCTGTCCATATGGTGACGGATTTCCGCAAAGTAACGCCTGACTCCATTAATAATAACGATTTCTTTCTTTTTTCCATCAAGCGACACGCTTGCTCGTTTGCCCTCCTATCCCTTAAAGAAAATAATAGCCGCAGATTTGATTATTGCATCAGGAGAAATATAAGACCTACAGCTAATTTATTCCAAGTGGTAGCCTCATACATGACGTGGAAGGCTCATACACAACAATGGAATATATATGGGCTATGAAAAAAAAACTGTGGAACTAATATTACTTTTAACAGTTACATAAAACTTCGTCTTAAAGATATATTTCGATACATCCTGGGAATTCCATACATACGGTGCTTAGAAATGTGATATTGAGGAAGTTGATTCGATTATGGCGACCTTCTGTAGAAATATCAACTGTCTAGGACAGGTGTTCCCAAAGTGTGAGCCGTAGAGCAAGGCGCCGTGAGCCGTGATAGTTATTTGGACTTGCTATTTTTAATGCTGCATGATATTTTTTTGGCAAGTTGCATCATTTACAAAAAAAAAAACGTGTTCACGAGAATCTGTTTTGTTTTGGGCTGACGTAACTTCCAGCTATCGTACCGAGATAGTATTCATTGAAAGTGGCTTACTACATGTGCAAAGTTACATTCAAAGATTCAAAGATCGAGCTAAGTAGTACGGCCTAGGCCCTACAGATTTAGTGATGACGAAATCAAATTTATAAACTTACCCAATTTTTACAAACATCCCATAACTAGATTAAAAGCCGATGGGAATATTCTGCTGACATTTAAAAAAGGTGACTGACGTCATTGCTGTGTTAATTATACACGTACCGTAAAAGCTTGCTCGGTGACATGTAAATTATTACATCTTCACTTTTACACCTCGTTGCTTATGCAAACAGTACATTTCCCAGTGAAAGCCTCCTGGGATAACGTAAACATTTTTTTTAAATGAGACAAGAATAACAATTCTATTATATTAATATATAAGGTCCACAACTAAGTTCTCGCTGTTTTTTTTTTATATAACAATGCAAATTAATTGTGCAAAAATGCTTAAATATATATTATTGCCCATGCTGCTAGCTACAACTTTTGCCGTATTATTTATATATAATATTTTTTCTGAATGTCCCATCAATACACCTGAAAAAAGCGTGGTGGGTTAATGTCCATTTGTATAAAAATGGTCTTGTGACCAGCAGAAAGACATCGTCGGCCTTTTTATCAGTATTCCAAATAATAAAGTCCATATACATACATTTTACACTATCAACAAAAAGCTCATTTTGTTTTATACTTACTACAATACTTAATCTGCTGCTAGTGACCCGAAGTGAATCTTGGCATCCGAAACAAGAGTCCTTCATTCTTGCCTGTCCTGCGCTAATTTTTGCCAATTTCTGGTTCTGATAAAGGTTGCGCGGTCTCTCCAGATATCGCTGGAGATATCAGGTGAATCTCTCCTTTCGGCTCTTCCATCTGGGTCGACCAACTGGCCTTCGACCAACATGGTCGACTTAAATACGCCCTTTTCGCACTTCGATCCTCGCCCATTTGCTCCAGGTGACCGAGCCAACGAAGTGGATGCACCTTAATCTCGCCCATAATGTTTGGCTGGTGCACCAGGTGTTCTATCTCGGCGTTTTGAAGTTACGAATTTTGATTTACTAAAGACAAAATTCACTATCATTATATTTACTAAAGACAAAAGTAAAACAAATAAGAAAGATTACATTTTGAAGAAGAAAGAAAAAAATTTGTTTATTTTAATAACTATTTACAATTTACTATACAGCCAGAGCTGCAGAGATCTTCGGTAGCGGCTGTGTGCAAAATTTATGAAACGCCTCTTTTTTTGCCGTAAATATAAAGCGACTAAAATGTACTGTCAACTATCAAAGTATTAGCGACAATATAATATGTTAACTTTTATATGTCATTCATTCATTCATGATGATTTTATTCTAACCTAGCTTTGTAAGCGATTTACATAAACATCGTTTACAAGTAAGTGAGTCGATTTCTGAACGCAACTTCCACCCGAAAAGAAGCAACATAGCGACAGCCGCGGTTCTTTTTATTTTAAGGCAGAGCTTAACGTAAGCTTAAATTCGAAACGTAAACATTAGATGAGTTAAAATAATGTAAACTTAAACAACAAATGTACTCGGTGGTACTAGACTATAATAAATTTTATTACCTAAAAAAATTTCATTAACTCGTGCGTATTCATTAAGCGATGCCCCTATTGCCCTGGCATCTGTGTGCGATTCAGACTTCGCACATAGGAAATGGACGACACTAAATATCGCTTTACAGAAAAGATCCATAAATATAACTATAATGGATAAATAATGTTAGGTTTGGTTTCCATTTCTAAATATAATGCTGGAAGTTAATTAAATTTTAAATCAATCCTCTTCTCCCACTAATTAGTGACGGAGGCGAGATTGTAAGCATTATTCTTGAGATTAATTTGTCATCTACGATAAGGCGGTGACACGGGACTAGTAATTTGATTATTTAGCAGAAACCTTCAATTAGATATATACCAGGAGCATCTTGAGGCTGTAGGCTTGTTTAGTTGCGTGGTATCCTATTTGTGACACATAATGAACTCAAATTTTATTGCAATAGATATTTTTAAGGATTACTAATTTTTTTTAAATACTAACGTATATAATATAATACATTATTTCTAAACATTTTAATTATTTTGAATTTATAATACAATTATAATAATAATTTAAATATATAGAATTGGGAAAAGGCCTAAAAAATTACACTAATACTTCGTAGTCTTATTAAGGCCTATTTATCAAACCAGTTTCGTTTTTCATTGAAGTATTTTTTAGTTAAACGACTTCGCCGTGAGCGAGGTCTATTTCCAGTGCACTGCCGTGGGCTAATAATGATGATAATGATGAAATTGACGCATTAGAAAATGCTTTACGTTTAAACATACATATGTAAATATTTATAATATTAATATCCACTATAAGGTACAAAACATAATAATAAAAAAGTTGTAAGTTTTCATTTAAAGTAAGAATTGTACAAACACTTGCCGTAGACCTGAAGCGAAACATCTCTTCAGTTCAGCGACAACATGTTCTGTCGCCCGACTTCTCGCACTGAGCTCTATTGCAATTTCGAATATTTTATTTTCCATTTCACTAGCACAAATGTACTCTTAACGTTTTCGATGTCAAAGTCAGCAACATATAAAATATTTATTATAATTGAGACGTTTTTAAATATCCACCGATTATCAAAGAATCTACCATCAGTTCATGAAGTTCGTAAAAAAAATCCTTTATAATATTAATAAAATTTGATTAACATTTAATAAAAATTAACCGATGTTAATTTGATGTATTATTAATATCAGTCCAGCTATAAATTGATTAGATAAATGATTAATTTAGTCTTTTCGCTATGAAACAAGCAAAAAGCAAATACAAATGCATATTTGGTGTAATTCTGCTTGAGAAATCGGACCATATCCAGCTTTGTCATTTATATAATAAAAGAAGTATATATTTTACATTTATATATGGACGATCAATTGACAGAGCGGCAGAGCTGCCACTTCAGAAGTCAACTGCCGCAGGGTTGATTTTCCATCGGGATAATAAGTTTATATACAAATGTGTATATATACTCCAGAAATTGGGTAATGCATGCCCAATACTAGAACATTTGAACTGTGAACAAATAAAATTATATATATCCTACATACTATGCATTACAGTGCTAGTAACGAAGTACTTGACCGCCACCTATAGTGAATTGGCTGCACTAATTCAAACAAGTTTTCGAACGTGTGAGAGAAAACTTATTAAAGTTTCATCGCAATCAGATAGTTTAAGTGTGTATAGAGGTCAAATTCACATCATTTATATTTATATAAGAAGAGAAACGACCTAATTGATAAAAAAGAAAAGAAATAAAAAATAGAAGTTCGAAATATTAGAGTGACAAGATTAAATGTCTAAAATGGAAAAATCGGCATCATTTAGAGAACGAAAGTGTGTCAGGCAGCGAAGTCTGTTTGATGTGTTATCAGTTGTAATCTTCGTACACGTATGCAATAACAGGAGCGTTATATGGCAGCTAAGAATACAATATTGGAAATAACAAATGTGGCGAGTAAACAAAGTGCGTGACGTGAATTCGTTTTATATTTGTTTGCACCATAGACATAGATTCTTCTTCAGTTTACATAAAGGCAGATTTTTTTAAAATTAATCTGATAACTTATAAAAATGAAAAAGGTCATTGCTGATCCATTCAATAAGTTACTTATTTATTAAAATGGCGCAGTGACCCAAGTATCCCATAACAGATGTATTTTGGATTCATCCTGCGCCATTTACCTTCACCTCTTTCTTTTTGTAGTGGTAAAGCCATGCTGCAGACGAATACTTTGTCAAGAATGGCATATTATTTGTCTTTAGCATGAATGAGCCGGCTCGCCCGGGAAAGTACCACACTCCCGCAGAAAAATGGCGTCGGAGTGGTAGCTTAGCTACCGCGCTTCATGCGGTGAGTTGTTGAGTTCCGGAGGCCCAACCCCCCTTCCTCCCCTCCCATAATGACACTTTCCTTAGAGGTCAGCAAGACTTCTGCACTGCTTATGGCACTGCGGATATTTATGGGCGGCGTTAATTGCTTTCCATCAGGTGACGCCTAGTCGTTTGTCTACCTATCCCATAAAAAAAGAAAAAAACTTCTTTGGCTGTAGTTTGCATAAACCCTCAAGGATCTCTTCATTGATCACTGGACCGATTTTATGCTCGTTTAACGCTACAACCTGAGTGTTATATATGTATAGCTTGAGTAGCTTTTATATATTCTATAACGTCAGTCGCTAGTCTTATATATTCTATTCTATGTATATTGTATTCCATTACACTATTTGTATGTGTGTTGTTTTTCTCCAAAGCCTATACTCAATGCAACATCTTTATAGATGCTATGTGCTTGTGTTTCGTTTGTATGTACTTATATGTACTTTTTCTCTTTACTTAAATCCTTCCTGCAAAATATGGGATTAACATGAAGTGAACCGATAAATTTAACTATGACATACGTGAGTAATGACACACATTAGAACGTTTACGTATAATAGCGCCCACAGACAGGTCTGACGTGTACCACATGTTACAGACGCTGAATATTTCACCTTAAGCGACAAGGGAGCGGTTTGTTTAAAAATTAAAATATTTTGTATATCGTGGGTTATGGGGTCCAGATATTTATTAAGAGTCTGTTTACGCCAGAAATCCGTGTTTGACTAGCGTGATGGGTTAATGTACGTCCCCCAAGACATTTGGAGGCCCATTTCCAACATTGGGATATATGTGCGTTGTAAAAAATAAATTGCCATAAGTGGCAATGTGATGGAGCTTTTAAACGTCTTTTTTCATCTTGTAATACCTCACATTATGTAAACAAACAATTATTATTATTATTGAAAATTTTAAGTATCGTGAACAGCCAATATGTATATACCAATTACTGCACCTAGTCAGCTCAGTGACAACGCTACCGCTTTCGAAGTTATGATCGCGGACTATCTGTATAATATACATAAATATTTATTCCTGCATCGGTATAAATATTTATGTATATTATACAGACATACAGACACACACACACACATATATATATATATATATATATATATATATATATATATATATATATATATATATATATATATATATATATATATATATATATATATATATATATATATATATATATATATATATATATATATATATATATATATATATATATATATATATATATATATATATATATATATATATATATATATATATATATATATATACACACACAATAACCTTGTACAATAGTTGTGGGTTGATAAACGTTTCTCGTAGCATATACGTGGCATATATAACTCTTTCGTGGCTATTGATAGGATCTCTAACAATACGTTTTGGAGCAATAAGAATAGATACATGGAAACTCTGAAAAAATATATTAGATATTAAAAAACGTTAAGCTACGTAAATACTCAGCTCTTAGAATCGTTTCAAAAGTTAAAATAACTCCCTATAAGCTAAAATAAGCATTAAAATATTTAAATTGAATATTCCAGTCCAAACGGTCCCAAAATACAAATTTGCATTTATTTACATTTTTAACGTTATGTATGTCGCTTTAAGTGAGTAAGTACAACTTGCTTCATTTATGCGATTGAGATGGAAATGAGACTTAATTCCCTGCTCCAGTCCAACGAAGACAGACTTGACTGTAAAACATTTTCTAAATATATTATTTATGTACAAGTTTTCTGTGTATTTATCCTATCTTCTTATCCTTGAAATGGACTCAGTAAATTCAAGAAAAATATAACAAAAAATCTATGGTTTCTCAATTTTTTTCTGAGACAATCCGTGGGAGGACTAAAGTCACCAACATAGCTTTTCGAGTTTACAAATGGATGTGGTAATTCATTACCACTCGATTTGTACGTTTGTCGGGAAACCGACGCCCACTGCACGAGTACTGGAGAGGAAACCGCTTCATGCCAAAACATAATGTGGATATCCCTCACCTAAATTAATGGATTATCTGCGCAAGACTTATAGCAGAAATTGGATGGGTGTACCAAGGATTGGATTAGGTATTGGTGGAGGATTACTATATTGAGAAGGTCAATAATTAAAATCTAAAATAGCAATAAATAATTGGATTATCACCGGCTTGGATTCCCTACGTATCCCAAGACAAATAGCTATGTTGGTGGTGGTGAAGCCTGCAAAAGATTCTCTGAAGACTTAAATATTAATTTTTATATTTATTTATTTATATTTATTCTACTTAATTATAATAGTGGTAGAGCCACGCTGCAGACGAATACTATGTCAAGAATGGCGTAATATCTGTAGCATGAATGGGCCGGCTCGCCCAGGAAAGTACTACACTCCCGCAGAAAACCGGTGTCTAAGTGGTAGCTTACCTACCGCGATTCGTACGGTGAGCGGCCGAGATCCGGAGGCCCAAAACCCTCCCCCCTTCCATTCCCACTCCCATAATGACACTTTCCTTAAAAGTCGGCAACGCTTCCGCACTGCCTATGGCGCTGCGGAATGGGGCGGCGTTGATTGCTTTCCATCAGGTGACACGCCTGCTCGTTTGCCTTCCTATATAAAAAAATCTTAAGCGATAGTGGGATAGTAATTGAACAAATGGATCGATTACAAAGCCTTTGCCAGACAGTGAAAGAGATTTGCTAGAAAAAGGTCATACCTAAAAATATTCCTGTAAAAAACAAAGTACATTTTTACTCCTGTACTGACGTGTATCATAATCGCACATGCATTTTTAAAAACCGTTTACCCCGCTAGATGGCATCGAGTGGCCACTTTACTCCGTGACTTTAAAACGCCGGTTAGAAATGAACATGGAAAATTCTATATTCTTTTGACATTTTGTTTGTGGAACTACAGTCTCCTTACTCTCTGCAGTCGGTACAAATATGTGTGAATCTTTAAGAGATTATAAAATAATAAAAAATAAAGATTATTATGATGTTTAGATATTTGCTGTTGATTTTTTAGTTTTTATTTTACCTATTTCTTTTTTTAAAGATTAGCAATGTTGTGAAATTATAAAAATTCTTGTTAACCGTTCAAACTAAGATCAATACTAGCTTATTCTAGAAAAATATAATAGATATCTATAGTCTAAATGTAGAATTAAAAAAAATCATTACATTATTGCTTAAGTAAATGAAATTCAATTAAAAAAATTTGGAATCAACCAACATTTTATAATACTCATTTATCAATTCCGTTAAAATGTTTTCAAAAATCTGTTTGTTAAATTTTCTCTGCTATAATAGGTTTTTGGTGAAATTTAAAAATTAAAAATTACAAATGAAAATATTCAATAACCCTTTTATACATAGGTGCTATAATTATATAAATAATAAGAATCTCCAAACGATGACATTTTAATCTAAATAGAAAAAAAGCTATTCCCATTATTTACACTGGGCATCTTATCGATGAATCATGTAGGAGAAATTATACCCGTAAGAAATGTAATGTTATGCATAAAAATAAACTATATTTTATGTCCAAAACGTAACCGTTACACGGAATATTATGAAAGGTTTCATTGAATCCTTTAAACCCACTGATTTCGTTTCAAATTATATTAATTATATATTTAATAATCATGTAAGAGCTATCTTTGACGTTGAATTAGAATTCAAATAATTTAATTGAATCCCTCCATTTGAGGAGATAAAATTTTGATGGAAAATTAAGTCATCATCCCTCTCCTTAAGTCGTACCTTAATTAAACTTTCCTTCGTTTAAGGTTCTTATTCCTAAGCTTAATGCTAAACATTTGTGTTTTATCAAAACGCAGGTAATTTCTGATACTTTAATTAAATAATACATTTATTTAGTGAATTAAGGATTAAACATTAATTGAAATTGGAACAAAGCTTTGTACATATTTACTTCATAGGAAAGCTTTATCCAAATTAATTTAAATTCAAACTTAAATTCTTTATTTTGTGAAGTAACAAATTACATTAAATTTGTCAAACTCCAGTCCATCAACAATCATGCGTCTATTTTCGTTTAAAATTCTCGTGTAGTGTGTAAAGATGGAGAAAAAAACGCTGGGAGGAACACCACAAATATCTTTTTTTCATTGATTTTTTCCTTCTTTTTTAAAATACACTAATATGTACAAATAAAACATGTACATAGACAGCCTCACAAAATAAAAAAACGCTCGATTATTTACTATTAATTATAATCTGATTGTATATTTTAATTTTATTTAATAGTTCATATTATAATGAAATATATTATAATCTTTCAAAAATTATTAAAATGATCTGATGTTCATCATTTTAAAGTAAAAACCAAAATGCAAAATAATTTGTTTCAACTCGTTAACTGGATCTTTAATGGTCTAGCAACTAGAACGCCAGCGCTTCGGAACAATTGGATCAAGAGCTCTTATAGAGTTAGATGTTTGTTAGCTGAGTATCTGCGAGTGCTTTTAGAAGTAATCGAGTTTTCTGTTAACGTGTGGCTCCCAGCATTGAATAGGATCACCCCATTTTTTCCTGTGGATATTGTACAATGCGGTAATGGAAGCAAATATGGAAATGAACATTAATGTCTATCTGAGTAATAAAAACAAATCCACCATCTCAAATTCTCCCGACTTTTTACAAGGTTCTTAAAAAAAAACTTAAATTCGTAAAGAGAAATAGAGATGAGAGAGAGATACGAAGATAAATAAAGGTACCTTACTAGAGGTAAGTAGGTACTAGTAGGAGATAGTATTAAAATATTCAACCAAAGGAAAACAATGTAATCGCAATTAAACTTTGTGAAAGTTACACAAGAAGGCGAAGAAGATATCATTTAATTTCAACTTATTGATGGCATCTACGGATTGCATCTCTGAGTAATTTTATTTCTCTTATCAACACCAAAATTGCATTTGATTTGGGATTACAAGAGGAAGTAAGACACTGCGCTACATAAGCGTTATGTTATGTGATAAAAATGAATACAAAATCCTAATATTATTTATTACCACCTGACTAAGGGGCAATCAAGTACGGTACGCTTTTCACAAAACATCTTTCCACCTATCAATACTCTTTGGAATCAACTGCCGTCAGCAGTATTTCCGAACTGATATGAAATTAAAAAAAAAAAGAATGTTTCTTAAAGGTATCTCCATTGCCTATGGTCTTGTAAATATCTATCGGCGGTGTTCTATGCTTTCTATCAGGCGACACGCTTGCCCTTTTACGCCTTACTACTATCCCATAAAAAATTAAGATTCGAATTGCATAAATAAATAACATCTACTTATATTAAACCTGTTTTAACCTAAATAAATGGTGTCCGGTGCTAGTGTTGGTATATTTGTATAACCAAAATGGCTCGCAAAATTTAATTTCCATATTTCAGTCACGCTTTGAGTTGGGTCGAGTAAGCTGACAGTTTGCTGGTACATACGATAGTTTTTTGCTCTTTAACAAACGATGGATTATACCTTTTTTTTATTATAACATGTCTAAAAGACGTGCTACACTAATAAAAAATTAAGGTAATATGATTATTTGTACACAATCACATACAAAATTTAATATAGTAAAATATTTTAAAATATAAATTTCATCGACAAGAAAATCGAAACAAATATACAATTTTTTATGAAAATGATTGACAAACGAATAAGTTGGTCCACTTAAAGATAAATAATCACCAACTGCACAAACATCTGCAATTTAAAAACACTTCGAATAAAGTGAGAGAAGAGACACTGCAAGTATACAGAATGAAACGCAGTTTCACTGAAAGATGCTATTACTTAACTCCAATATTCTGCGAGAATGTGATACTTCTCCAGTCGTAAGCAAAACTCCCTTCATATTCTCTACATTTTACAAGAAGTTCTAGTAATAACTCCTTAAGTGGCCTTTAACCCTCAGGTGTGATCAAGACTCTAGGGTAGAACGCTAAAGAAGCGGCTTAAACCTTAAAATAAAAGAGCTACTTTTGTTCTTAACTAGTAGAAAATAAAAGAACATAGCAGATCGTTTCTTAGGTAAAAGATGATGTATTATTGTGCTTTTGTGTTATCGAAAGTTTTTTAAACCTGATAAATAAAGCTCCAAAAGCTTTATCGGTAAAAGTTGAAAACATTTTACGTTAGCGTGTAGTTCTTAAAGTTTACTGAAGCCTGGATAGTTCGACAAATAAATTGCAAACGCTTCAGTGGAATTGGAACGAGAGCTCTCAAAGATGTTGAGATGTTAGTTATTTGAGAACACCCGACTGTTTACCTATGTAATCGAATTTTCTGCTAACGACTGGATACATTGAAATATCCTATTTTAAATTATATTGCGGATGCTAATGCGGATGGCAGGGTCGGCGAGGACGAAGGAAAACATATATACCTTGATCAAATTAGTGAAGTTCTCAAGAAAGACCACGTCAAAGTAACCTTAACCGGCGAATTTCTATGAAAGGAGTGATGAAAGTGGATGAAGCAAACATCTTCTGTATTAAGAGCATCACAGACGGGTATATCCCTTAATACAGAAGGGTAAGAAGAAACAATGAAAAGGGTAGAATAACATAAATGAAAGGTAATAGATTTCCAGCACTTACCGTATAAAACGCGGTAATCGCCTATCTAAGGGCTATCATGTGAATAACGAAATGAGAGCTT
The DNA here is from genome assembly GCA_031353405.1 of Baronia brevicornis. Lineage (NCBI taxonomy): Eukaryota > Metazoa > Arthropoda > Insecta > Lepidoptera > Papilionidae > Baronia > Baronia brevicornis. Next base: position 100,158 of record JASFAT010002304.1, on the reverse strand, counting down.
CATCCGCTACCATTCATCGCATCGAAACGGCTCTCCATTCCATCCATTCTTCTCGCTATCGTGAGAATTAGGACGTGACGGGTTGCGAATTATAACAATATATAAATGAATATAATATAAATGACAATATATAAATGAATATAATATAAATGTGTTCGAATATTTCTTATTTGAATGTTTGAAGATAAGGTTGAACACTTAATACTACCACTAGACACCAGTTACAAAATACCTAGTACTTAACTCGTATGCGAGCCAGTGCACACAGCGTCTATCCGCCTCGTTAAAAACAATCGTCCACTGAGAACTATCGAACAGGTCGTTAACTTTTTTACACAGTAAGAAAGGTTTTCCCTTTGTAATTTAGGTAAGTACAATAGTAATTACTTTCTTCTAATGTCTAAAACATTCTTGTCACCATCATCATCATAAGCAGCCTACGACAGTTCACAGCTGAACAAAGGCCTCCTCCAAGACCGAAGATTGGACTAGGTGGGGCTTAGTCCAATCTTCGGCTACACACAATTTCTACAAGGTACAGAGAACGTCGCTCCATCTAGCCAAGAAGCTTTACACACTATGTTGGTTATGGGTCAACATCGCCTCCGAGTTAGCAAACCGTAGTCGTAAAACTTAAATCAGATGAATAATATTGTGTGTTTGCGATGAAGTGAAATGAAAGAAGAATTACTCACCGCGAAAAGACAGTCAGCAAATCTTCCAACACCTCGCCATCGTTGCCCACGCTGGCAACGTCAAACACAATAACATTTTTCACCACAAACGCATTTCGCCTGAACATGAGGTATCCTCCATGTGTAAAAGATTCTAAGAATAACAACCGTAAAGTATACTCTTGATACAATTTCCGCAAAGTAACGCCTGACTGGAGTCAGGATCAATTATCACAAATAGAGTGATTTACTAGTAAACATTAAGGTTACCAATTTAAGATGCTTTCAATATTATTTTTTTTTTTTTTATATATTCACGCCTATCCCCCGCAGGGGTTGGCAGAGACCACAGAGCTCCTTCCGCTGCCATTCATCGCAGCGAAACGGCTCGTCATTGGTCGCTTTTCGCCCTCGTGAGAATCAGCTTTCAATATTAAGCGAGAAAAAATTAGTTTTTATTATATTTTATTACTTAATTCTCTTCACACATAAGATTTTTTATAATTGATTCAATATAATTTATCTCTAATACTTGAAATGAATTGATGATACAAATTGTTTTAACATTTTGCTCTACATTCCAAATGATCGTATTTCAAGCCTGAATTGTCTGTCATGAAATATCTTTCTGCGACCAATTTACTGAAGCAAACGACCATTCTCATTTCGTAAAGGTTCTTTTTCGTAAAGATTCTGTCCTAAAAAATCTACTGGAAATAAAAAAGATGTGTTACCATAATTTAATTTGTTTGTTATTGAATGAAATGTAATTTATATTGAAATATATTTTTCCTTTACGACCTAATTAGCTATTGCTTTGATAATCAATCGTCGCGGATTCAGTTAACGCATCGCATATAAATATTTATAATGAGTTTGGATGCTTCTTATTCGCCTTCGAGAAGCATGGTGGGTTAAAGTCCATTTCTCCAGAAATAGAGAGGTCAAATCTAATTCAAGAAGCGACGAACGGAGATCCGTTTCGTTACGGTGAATGTGAGAAGAAGGATGGATGAAAAGATGGATGTGCGTGCAGGAAGCAGGGAAGGTGTGCAGAGATCGTAGCGGATTGAGATCTTTGGTCTCTGCAGACCCCTATGGAAGATAGGCGTGACGATATGTATGTATATACATACATACATATCGTCACGCCTGTCTCCCGTAGGGGTCTGGTGTGGGCATACGCCCAATTCATATACTGAAGTTGAACATATTTGGGTGGGGAAAAAAATAGATTGTATCAATAATATCAGCCCGCGGCAGTCCACTGCTGGACATAGGCCTCACCCAAGGCGCGCCACCTAGCCCGATCTTCGGCTACACGCATCCAGTCTCTGCCAGCCGCCTTGCGCAGATCGTCGCTCCATCTAGCAGGAGGGCGTCCCACACTACGTTTGCCGAGTCGCGGTCTCCACTCCAGCACTCGTCTACTCCAACGATTGTCGGTTCTCCGACAAACGTGTCCAGCCCATTGCCACTTCAGTCTGCTAACTTGAAGAGCAATGTCGGTGACTCTGGTTTTCCGGCGAATTTCTTCATTTCGAATTCTGTCCACCAGAGAAACCCCGAGCATAGCTCTCTCCATAGCCCTCTGAGCGACTTTGAGCTTGGCGAGGAGACGGACTATCAGTGTCCACGTCTCGGCACCGTAAGAGAGTACGGGCAGGACGCACTGGTTGAAGACTTTTGTCTTCAGACTTTGTGGTATGGGCGACGAGAAGACTTGACGGAATTTCCTGAACGCTGCCCAGCCTAGCTGTATCCTTCTGTCGGCTTCTTTCTCGAAGTTGTCTCCGTCTAATCGCACTATTTGGCCTAGGTAGACATATTCCTGGACAACTTCGAGAACTTCACCATCGATCGTGGTCGGTTCTGGCTCAATATGTTGGTTTACCATTATTTTAGTTTTATCCAAATTCATAGCCAGACCGACCAGTCTGGAGGACTCATTTAGGCCGTTCAGCATTGCTTGTAGTTCTTGCAGCGATTCTGCCAAGATCACGATATCATCGGCAAAGCGCAAGTGTGAGATGTGCTCACCGTTTACGTTTATGCCACGTCCTTTCCAGTCCAATGTTTTGAAGACATCTTCCAGCGCATTAGTGAACAATTTCGGGGATATGACATCCCCCTGTCTCACTCCACGATGCAACTGGATTTGCTTTGTCTGATTGTTCTGTACTCGAACGGACATCGTAGCGGCGTTTTGCAGACATCTCAACACCTCGATGTATCGATGATCTATCTGGCACCGCTGCAAGGCATCTATGACAGCCCAGGTCTCGATGGAGTCAAAGGCCTTCTCATAGTCCACAAATGCTATGCACAGGGGCTGATTATACTCATTAGTCTTCTGTATAATCTGCCGCACTGTGTGGATGTGGTCTATGGTGCCATATCCTCCCCGAAACCCAGCCTGTTCAGGAGGTTGAAAGTCGTCAAGCCTTCGCGCGAGTCGATTTGTGATGACCCTCGTAAACAACTTATGGACATGGCTCAGGAGCGAGATCGGCCTATAATTTTTAAGTAGCGTCTTATCCCCTTTCTTGTGGAATAAGACTACTATGCTCCTGTTCCATGCCTGTGGAGTTCTCCCGTTCTGCAAGACGGAGTTGAAAATTCTGCAGAGCTCTTTCAGCACGGGGCGACCCCCTGCCTTTAGAAGCTCTGCAGTAACTCCGTCCTCGCCTGGGGCTTTTCCATTTTTAAGTTGTCGGAGAGCCAGCTCTATCTCCTCAAGGCAGACATCTGGCAGCTCGTCGGTGTAGTGGCGGGTAAGTGTGGCTCTGGGATCATTGCGTGTGGGTTCAGGTTGTGGTGCGTGAGAGGCATACAGATTTCCATAAAAGTCTTCAATCTCAGCGAGAACCTCGGATTTGGACGTGAGCATTTTGCCATCTTGAGCTTTTAAATGTGTGAGATGGCTTCTCCCAAGCTTTTGCAGAAATACTTTAGGACCCTTGTGTCGCTCTATTGCGTTTTTAATAGTGTCCGCATTAGAGCGACGCAGGTCCCGCCGTACGCACTGTCTAATGCGCTTGGTGAGGGCCACCTGTTCCTCGTGTTTGGCTGCTTCACGTCGCATATCCATTAGCTGGAGGGTCTCGTCTGAGAATTTAGACTTCCGGCCTGCATGCCTTTTTCCACAAAACCTGTTCCCTTCCTCCCGTAAGATGTTTACCACACTTTTGAGGTCCTTGTCGATATCCACAGAGGGTTCCAGGGCATCGAATCGATTTTTGAGTTCCAGTTGGAAGCGTTGAGAGCCAGCCACGGTTTGGAATAGAGTCGGTCGGAGCGTGGACTTTACCAGACGGCATCTTTCGAACTTGAAGTCGATATTCAGAGTGCCTCTCACAAGTCGGTGATCGCTCCCAGTGTTAAACCTGTTGATCACTGAGACATCCCTGAATATGTGCCTTTTGTCGGTCATGATAAAGTCAATCTCATTTTTCGTCACAGTGTCGGGGCTTCGCCATGTCCACTTCCTTTGGGGCTTTTTCTGAAAGAAGGAATTCATCAGATACAGCCCTTCTTTTTCGAGGAAGTTGATCAGCATTTGCCCCCTGTGGTTTCTGTGTCCAAAACCGTGAGGTCCCATAATCGATTCGACTCCTGTATGCAACCCTACTTTGGCGTTGAAGTCCCCCATGACAACATTGAAGTGGGCCTTTGTGGTGTTGTGCAAAGCCCTGGCTATGTCTTCGTACATAGCCTCCACTTCGTCATCCGAGTATGTCGCCGTAGGTGCGTAGACCTGCACTACCTTAAGACTATACTTGTTAGATAGCCGGAGTACAAGGTACGCCACCCTTGGCGACACACTGGATATTTCCTCAATATTGTCAGTGAGGACTCTGTTGACGAGGAACCCCACTCCGCCTTGGGAAGGATTATGTCCCTCTCGATGGTAGAGCAGATGGCCGGATTGTAGAGTCAGCGTATCCTCCCCCTGTCTACGGACTTCGCTTAATCCCACAACGTGCCACCTTATCTTTTCTAGCTCTACCTCGAGTTCCTTAATGTACTCGTCGCGCCGCATACTTCTTCCGTTGTACGTCGCCAGGTCCAGTCGTTTGTGGTAGCCTTTCCTTTCCCGGGGATTCTTAGCACCCCCTGCTCCATCGTAACCATGGCCGCTACCGTGGCCAGGAATAATGGGGCGACCGGGAACTGGGGGCCGTGTTTTAATGGTGCGCTTCATGGGTGGTGTGCCCGTAGTCGCCACACTGGGCAAGTGGGTTGGCGACCGCGGAGCCAGACATTTCGCACCGGCAACGCCGCTGCCCGTTGCCGGCCTGTGTCATTTGAGTCCGGCCATAATTTGTGATAGTTATACCGCCATCAATCGGTCGTCAGTGCCTCGTTCGTTGCTCAGCAGGATGCACCGCGTGCAGGTGAGGTTGACAGTTGGGGCGACATGGTGTAATTTTCACCCCCTTGCATCGACCTTTGAGAAAAGTGTAAGCTAGTTTTTTGAAGGTTCCAAACTTGAAGTGAAATATTTTTTATAGATTATAAAAAATTATTTATTTACATTAAATTGCGTAATTCGTACGATATTAAATAATATATAAGAGCATTCCCCAATTAAGTAAAAAATCACATGCAATAATTTTTTTACTGTCAAATTTTACATATGTACATATTATAATTAATAAATTGACCATTATCTCATACATTTTCAATTTACATTTCATATGAAAAAAAATAATTAGATTTTGTTATTTTTTTAAGCACATCGCGTTAAAATTATTATTAAATTAATTAGGTCTTAGAACTAAATCAAAAACTAATCGGTCAGAAAAATACACATATAAGATATATTAGAGACGAATCAACCAATGTTTGTGTTCAAAAACAATTCTTAGTTTCGATCGCGATTTGTATTCGGGAATCAGAAACTGAAACACTGAGTCAGGAGATCCTATTCCAAAATATATTATTATTTATTTATTTAATCTTTTTCGCACACAATGCACAACAGGCGGACTTAACAGTGGCATTCTCTACCAGTCAATCTGCGGGCGAAACCGAGAAAATTGGTTTGGAGGTGGTGCAGCTTGTCCTAAAAAAAAATATATATATATATATATATATATATATATATATATATATATATATATATATATATATATATATATATGTATGTATGTATGTATGTATATATATAGAAAAAAAAGAGTAAAAAAGCAAGTACTCTCATCCTTATAAGCAGAAATTAAAAAAATGTCGGACTTTGACTTTAAAAAGAAGAACATAATGTATATTAGAAACTGCTAACTTTTTATTATACAATTAAACATCTCTGTAGTAGAAGTTAAAGACCCTCTGACAGGTCGTGAACCTTCTTGGCGTATACGAACGTGGCTGCTTTAGTCTGGAAACTCTTACTTGAAAGCTAGACACATATTAAAGGCAAACAAAAACTATTCCGGAGAATCACTTTAAAAGTGTAACCATATGCGACATTCACTTTCGAACATATTTTATGTAAGGTACATTTTAAAACTTACTATGCCTGCTATTTGCCACTCTATTTGCTTCTTATCACTACTTTGGTATTTTTAAACATATTTAACCCCAAATTACTTATAGAAGTACCAATATTAATATCAGCCCACGGCAGTCCACTGCTGGACATAAACCTCACTTAGGCGCGCCACCTAGCCCGATCTTCGGCTACACGCTTCCAGTCTCTGCCAGCCGCCTTGCGCAGATCATCGCTCCAACTAGTAGGGGGGCGTCCCACACTACGTTTACCGAGTCGCGGTCTCCACTCCAGCATTCGTCTACTACAACGATACAAATGATGCGATCAATCATTATTTTCTTAATTTACAGTAAGTAAATAAGATATTTATGCCCTAAAACAACCAATTTATAAAACATAAAAAATACATAGAGTCCATTAAAATTGTAAAGTGATAATCACTTTTATAAAACTAATAAAAGTGATTTTCTAATCAATTTATTAAATACATACTATCTGTATACCCTTAAGATATAACTTATAGTTCGTTTATTATCTTTATTCGATACTCTAATATTTTCAATAATTTCTTAACATTTTTATATTAATAACGTATTTATGAAAGTCTTCTTGTAATTCTTCCGTCTGTTTAATGTATACGAAAGTTCTATCCGTACATTGATGTTGATATAACTTACAAATCCCCATTGTTGTTCACATGAATTCATAAATCTGCTCATACTTGAAGGCTTTATCCCTCGGGCAGGTCGATCTTTGTGTATAGCGCTTTCAGTCTTAAAATATTATATGATAAAGCTAAACAAAGAAGCAAAATGCTGACGGAGAGAGGACCATTGTTAGCACGTTACTGTAAGTAATATTTATTTTTTATAATCCTTTTTATTTAGTTGTTTGGTAATATAATTGGTAATATTTTTATAAAAGACTAGCAATGTTTCGTCTTGTTAACCATTCCTGCAAAAATTATAATGCTGTTGTTAGAAAATGGTCCTCATCAATAGTCCAATGGAGGATATGAATCCACAACGTACAGATCATAGGTCCGAGCCTTTCCAACTGAGTTACTGTTATTTAAACAAGTAATACTATATAAACTCCATCCAACCCCGGAATAGCGGTCTGCGTAGAATGGATAGTAGAAACTCAAAGTGTAGCAAAATATCGGGCTATATTTCTATATATGCTCCATTCAACCCCAGAACATTTGCAATGGTCTGCGTGGAATGGCTCATAGAAAAAAAATCTAAGTGCAAAGGAAGATGTCTGGCTAGATTTCATTTCTTGGGTAACGCTTATGTCCTGCAGCGGATTAAAGAAAGTTGATGATTATATAATTACATGCACATGTTCATGCATTTATGGCATGCCTTGTTCACAAGCATTTAACTGTCTACTGATTAACATAGACTTCTACCAAATTAAAAAAAAAATAGTCAAGTCACCACGCAGGTGACAACAATTTTTTGCGGCGCTGTCGACGAGTATTTACCAAACGCGTTTTAGCAGGTTTTTCACGCTTATATCGATACAAACGCGTTGTTGATGCGCGTTTACGGCGTGTCTGTATTGATACTAACATGCCAAAATTTCGATCACACCAACACTTCAAAAGACTGTTCACACACTGAGAGTGCTCACTTGCCTATATGAATGCAAACGCAAGATTGACTTTTGTTCATAATTTAAAGTATGTGAGCTATGTCTCACGACCATTTATATCGAAATAAACTCGCGTCAATAGTATTGGAAATAATTCGTCTGCATAACCCCTTAATTGAGGAATCAGTAGACGTTTCTAAACCTACATACATATCTACGTTACATTAGAACAGTAACACAATTGGAAAAGATTTCAGCATAATAAATCGGGGCAAAAGTATTTTCGTATTTTGAATGTATTATTAGTAATCAAACCTCTTTGGTTGTACTGAATGTAATTGGCTGGTTTTAATACCATATTGAATGTGACATTCTGAAAATGCAATAAATAAAGAAAAAACTAGTTCCCGCCATTTTTCAATTGTTTTTCAAGCCAGCAAAATGAATGTATGTGACGAAGAACTTCGGTACATTTTAAAGTTTTATTACAAAAAAGGTAAAAATGCGACGAACGCTGCGAATGAAATTTGTGCGGTTTACGAACCTAATGCGGTATCAATAAGTCATTTACGAAAGTCTCGGTACAAAAAAAAACTTGACATTTGGGTACTACATGATCTCACTGAGAGAAACTGGCTATAGATGAGTTCGGTCTGGCGTTGTCATCGCCAGACCGCACTCATCTATAGCTAGGCAGCAAAAATTGAAAGAGCTTGGCTGGGATGTGTTGATGCATTTTTCGTATAGCACTGACCTTGATCCAGCAGATTTCCACCTGTTTCGGTCATTGCAAAACTCTTTAGGAAGCATAAAGCTAACATCAAAAGAACACTGTGAACACTACCTGTCAGATTTTTTTAATCATAAATCTCAAAATTTCTACAGGAGTGGGATCATGGCACTACCCACAAGATAGCAACAAGTCATCGATCAAAACGTCACATACATATTATAAATAAATAAAAAATTATACCTAAAAAAATATTTTCCTTTGTATGAACAATACGAAAATACTTTAGCCCCGACCTAATATAATCACTGGCATTAGTTGTAACTTAGGTCTTTTAAAATTGATAATACATTCGAGAAATTTAAGAAACGAATTTAGGATGTTATAGTAGATAGGTAACATTGACAAAAAATTAAAAATAATTTATAAACTTTTTTTACACGGGCTCTACAACGAAAACATGGAAGGAACATGCCAAAGGATATGGATGAAAAATCTGTTGCAAATAAAGGATAAATACGAAGAAAGTTTTTGTATGCCTCCAGGGCGTAAACATATTTCAATAAAGGTTGCTGACTGAAAGATAATGCTGCTGATAAAACCTTCATAAGTAGCAAGAAGCCGAGGTCGTAGCAGATGGAGATCTGTGGTTTCTGCCTACTCTACGGGAGACAGGCGTGACGATATGTTTGTATGTATGTATGAAACCTTCATTGTACGTGTATGAGTTGCACAAGATGAAATATTTGGAAACGCCACATAAGAAATTGGCTTTTTCGAAAAATTACTAGAGTTCAACAAAAGGTATCCACATTCGATTAGCCTTTAGAGGATTTTTATACAAAATGTACCCCTATGAAACGTTAAAAATGATGTGCTTAGTCGCAATGTACTCTATGAAGTTAAACTCTATTGAGGATTATATGGAAGTCTAAATAACAATAAATAAATATAAGGCTGTCCTGTAAAAGCCCACTTTACGAATCCCTGTTTTGTGAGTGCCACTATAAACTCATCGGAATCGAACCCACTATTATTGGCTAAGAAAACAAAAAATACGCCACTTTCTCATTTGGGTCGTAATGCTATATTACGATGCTCATAAAAACCTTAAGAATTATATAATTTTTCAATTTTTTTTTTACATTTATTCATTTCATTGGTTGTCTATAAACCACCATCTATACAATTAGTGGAACTTACAAACTTATACGCAAGAGAATTGGTCTATTATTTCTCATGTCAGTAATTCGTTTTATAATTCAGATTAGAATAGAAATCACTGAAAACTAACAGCAAGCGCATGTCATGCAAAATGCATATAACCTAACTAAAATTAATGTCACCCAAGTTAGATAGCAACGCAAAATGAATATTACAGAAACACAAATTATGCGAGTACCAACAAAATGACCGTGAAAGTTAAATGTAGATCATATAACTTTCACGGTCATTTTATTTACTATGTAAATATCGTATAGTATTACGCAAGTTTTAGAAAGGTTCCGTTTTTGTTGTTACTAAAATACAGTTTATCTATTTATTTATTTACTTAAATATGGCGTACAGGCGATACTCTTTCGCGTTTATTTTTCTATTGCATGAAAAAAGATAATTAAATAGTGATTAATTTTTTATAATATCTGAATCATTCTCACCATCATCAATAACAGCCCAATAAGAAGAAAGAAACATTGAAACCAGGTCATCTGAGAGGAACTGATCACAAGAAAATTGTATGATATATAAAAAAAGGAGAAGATGAGAGGTGAATGGGGAGGTAAAGTGGGACTCAGGCAATCACCATACTTCCAAGAAACTCCTACGTCTGTAAAGTGAAAACTCAGTTTTTGGTCTTTTGCAAGAATGTGATACTTTTCCGGATTAATTTAATTTAATAATGGTAGTCTTGCTAGTACTTATGTGTCAATTCAACCAGGGAAATACAACACCCTCACAGTATTAAGAAGATAAGTGTAATCGTTTTATTGTGTTACCGCATTTCTTAAGGTAAATGTAGACAGCCGGAGGCCTAATTTCTTTACGCTTCTTTTATTTCCTTCTTCCCATCCCAATATTTAAATCCTTATCTTAAGGTAGGCATCCCATCTGTATTACTAAACGATTAGTATACTAAACGAGTATCCCAGATGTTCATGGGCAAAGGTGGTTCCTTATTGAGAGATTCACTCGATCGTTTGCCTGACTCTTCCTTAAAAAAAAACAAGCTAGTATTTTTTTTTATGGCATAGGAAGACAAACGAGCAGGCGTGTCACCTGATGGAAAGAAACCAACGCCGCTCACAGACATCCGCAACGCCATAGGCAGTGCGGAAGCGTTGCCGACCTTAAAGGAAAGTGAAATTATGGGAGTGGGAGTGGAAGTGGGAGGGACAGTGGGAGTGGGAATCGGAGGGGGAGTGGGAAGGGGAGGGTGTTGGCCCTCCAGAACTTAGACCGCTCACTGTACGAAGCGCGGTAGCTAAGCTACCACTTAGACGCCGGTTTTCTGCGTAGTGTGGGTTGTGTCATTTATGCTACTGACAAATAATATGCCATTCTTGACAAAGTATTCGTCTGCAGCGTGGCTCTACCACTAGTGAAGAGTATATCACAAAATAAATTGCCCGCAGTGCGCTTTTAGTACACCAGAAAACCTTGTGAAAGGAACCTCAATATATTTAAGTAAATTATTTCGTACATTGTAATATGATAAGAACAAAGCAACTGCTGCAATAAGAGTTATCCTTTAGTTACAAAGGATCTCAAAGTAGCTAACAAAGTGTTAAGTAAATTCCCAAATATCTTTGTAGATATCCCCACTTATTTCTGTGATCTACGAATTGTATTTTCGTTTGTAAAGCAACAATTCTCTCTCACAACGTTTGTATATTATTTAGTTCCAAAATTTAATTTATACTTTACTTACTTTGCGTTATGCTTATATTTTACGAAGTGAATTATTATATTATATAATACTTAATATAATACATAATTTTATTTTTATTAGTGTTTTTAAAATATGTTACCTTAATTACAGACAGACACAATATTGACATATAGTGAAGCCAGACTGGAAAATTATATCTTTATTTTTTTATCTTTATCATTAATACAACTATAACACTTCACCGCTGGGCATTGACTTCACTTATAAATTAGAATTGTTGCCGCAATCTTTACGTTTGGCAGGCAGACTGAAGATTGTACTAGGAGTTTTTATTACTTAGGTAGATTCTACTGTAGATCAATAGATATTTTTTTGCTAGAAAGTAATGGGTCGATCCGTTTATATTGGAATCCACACAGTAACCTAAAACCATGTAAATAACACCAGTTAATGCAATTGAAGTACAATTTAACAATATCGTAAAATCATAATATCACGGTTTAAATGTTGATCTTTAGTTAATTTTTTTATAACTTCGTCTAAGGATTATTCTGCAGAGATTTCGTTTTTAACCTTCTCTTAACTGCTTAGATGAACCCATAAATTTGCAGGTATAATGCGAGAGCTTAACTCTCATACCCTCCTCTGGCCGTCAACCTGAAATATCCCTGTTATTTAAACACCGTTGTTCAAAGTCTAGACGAAGGAAAAAGGTCATTGAACAACTATCAAGGCGTTAAAATGGCTTGAATGAAATAAGATATTCTTGGTTAAATGTATTTGTTTTTGGTGTAGTTTCTTGATGGTTTCTGATGGAATTAAAATATACAAAAACATTGTTCAAAATGTAGCTGGAAGCTTTATATAAATCCTGTATCAAGCCTATGGTTTATTTTTTATAGTTTTGTTTTTATTTGTTCACAAGTTTGTCATCAAATAAAATTAAAGGCAATTTGCTAATCGATAAGCACCTTTTATTTTTTTTACGCTACTAAATATAGAAAACATTAGTAAAACAACTCTTAGGAAGCTTTGCATTGAACAGACATGAATAAACAATCAGACTCAGAATAAATACCCGTAGGCCATAAAAATACAAATCTTGATGCTGGAATCGAATTCAGGACCGACTCATGACTTGAAAGTGAACATTTTATTACTACGTTATTTGGGTATTCAATATTTAATTAGTCACACAAACTTCTAATACCACAGTAAAATATTTGTCTGGAATAACTCAGGGTGTTGCGGTATATCAAAGCACTTGTTAAGAACTTGAAAGTTTAACAACATTAAGGAATTTATGGGTAAAAACATGTAAGCGAGTTAGAAAAGTATTAGATATTGCCAACACCAAATACTGAGATTACCAATCTCGATTTTAGAAAACTTTACTAGGAATTAAACATTTAACATCCTATTTGAAAAGCGAATTTTAATAGTTCGTCGCGACTAAGGAAGTATGGCTTCCGCACAATATGGTTGTGTAGTGTTATTTTTTTTTTTAATTTCCTACGGTTCGTACGGTGAGTGTAGAGAACTGAAGGTCCAACTCCTTTCTTTAGTTCACTCTTTCGCTCCCATAACTTTTCTCTTCTCCCTACCCCTTCCATATACGTACGTATAATGATTCTTATATAGAGCAGTAACTGGCTTTATTAATACACAATTGCCTTATATAAAGATGTACTAATTAATTAATCCACGTATCAATATGGAATCTCATATAAAAAAGCAAAGAAATTTTGATCGATGCCAATATAATCAAATAAAAGATTGGAGAAGAATGCGCTGCCCAAATGGTATACGAGACCACTGCCCGGTCGGTCGTCCCGGGTATCGATTTGCCGATTTTGTCAAGAAACCTCACAAAACCGGGACTAGTTGCTACAACACATTTCGAATCGTTGAGTTCGCGTAGCAAACAAAAAAGTATTATTTACCCAAAATATTCTGTAAACTGTAGTATACTATTTTAATTATAAATATAATGGCTTGAATGGCGTAAATTCATTCTAACACTAACGACTGACGTCATCAACATCAATTTTATTATTGTACGATAATGTAAAGAAAATTGCTTTTATGTGGTGATTCTAGAGCGGCACTGCAGTAAATGGAAAAAATTCGAGTAGCTAATGGAAGTAAAGCATCGCAACTCAATCTACACGCATCTGGATTGGATTTCTCGGATAAAAGCAATCATTATATCCAAGCGTATATTTCTAGACTTAAATATTGATTACAGTTATGTGATACAGCCACGCTACAGGTGATTTTCAATCACAAACTTGGACAAAAGCTTTCATAGACAAAAAATTAAATAAAATAATTAAAAATAGATTTAACTGGCTTTGTGGTGAAGTTACCTATTTCGCGGTCAATGGTCCCGAGTTCAATTCCCGCATCCGGATGATCATACATATAATTCTTTTTTATGGTATAGGAAGGCAAACGAGCAGGCGTGTCACCTGATGGAAAGCAATTAACGCCGCACATAGACATCCGCAATGCCATAGGCATTACAGAAGCGCTGCCGGCCTTTAAGGAAAGTCTCATTATGGGAGGGGAAGGATAGGGTGAAGAGGGAGGGGGGTTCGGCCTCCGGCACTTAACCGCTCACCGGACGAAGCGCGGTAGCTAAGCCATCACTCAGACGCCGATTTTCAGCGGAAAATTATTGTGAATTGCAACCTAGTGCACAAAGACGTACCGTGACGTGTTTAGACGCGCCGTGGCGTGTTCAGACGTGCCTTTTAGAACACGAGGACAGATTCTCTTATAATTTAACATGCACATTTCCCTCCCTCAATACGCTTGAGTGTACTGGAGTTAGGACTTATCTACATTTGATGAATGAAAAAGTAGAAGTTAAAAGAAAAAACTAGAAACTAATTTTCTCTTACTGTTATAGCTGTTTTTAAAATTATAAAACAAGAAAAAATATAATCTCGTAGCGTTAGGCAATTGTTTTTGCTCTTAAATCAATTTACAAAGACAATCAATTACCATAATAACTTCGCATATTGTCCAAAAAATTTTCACAGACCATCTATATATACATATATGTATGTCCCACTGGTGTGCACCAGCCTCCCCGTTTATGAAATAATGCACATTACCCACCACACTTGTCCAAAACAGTTCAAGTTATCCAGGCTCAGAATAAACTATTTTGGTTTATAAAAAACTACATATATTTATGCGGATGCGAGAATCAAACCCGTGATAGCTTCGCCACTGAGACAAACATTTCGTTACACACTGGTGACAGATTTACATAATACCACTATATGATACTAAGCTCCATGTCCTAGTCCTAGAATACCTAGTCTCAAATATTTTTATAAGAATGAGGAAAAAATGTTAAATATATTCTTATGTAAGTAAAAAATCAATCAAAAGACACCTTTATCACCAGGAGTAAGGCAGATATATGCATAAGATAAACTTCGTATTCGACTTGGGAAATATGTAGGAAAATAAAAGTAAGGATAGAAAGATTTAGGGAAGCTAAGAAATATGAGAGGTAAGAAAAGGAAAAGGACATAAAAGGGAAAAAGATAGAGGGTGTTCGCTGTCAGCACTCATTTAACATGCAGTAACGAAGCACCTTTCCAGAATTCAGTCTTCTAAGAATACGGTAATTGCTCGGAAAATGAAGTGGATAATTAAATAATTTTTTTAAGAAAGTTAACTATAAATTATTTCTCTTAAGTACCAATCTACTCTATAGCTACTGTAAAATGTACTTGTTCAGTTCGGAAATGTACCGTGCAGCTATACCATAGTGATATGAACCGCATAATCCAAGCAATCTCGCCGCCATCACAGGTTGACCCCATTCCCGGTTGAGGTCGCAAGTGAATTCCCGTAGTTTACGTAGCGATGAAAATATTTTCCGGCCGAATTGCATTTCACTGAACACATTTGCAACTTAAAATAAACTGAGATTTTGCAGCACCTTCTTTGTTTAAATCAACATTTTTTTTTCACAGCCTATATATGTCCCACTGCTAAGCACGGGCCACTCTATTTCGGGAAGAACGGACGTTAACCCACCACGCTTGTTCAATGCGGATTGGTGGGGTTACCTGACTCGAAATATATATCTGTAGGCCATACATATATATTTATTCCGATGCCGGGATCGAACTGGCGATCATTGAGTCCGTGCCGAAAGTTTGTTCCTTGGCACATGAACAGCCTTTATGTATGAACAATTTGCGATAAATCTCTACAAACAAAAATTATGTTTAAATTACTAAATTTGTTACAATTTTATGTCTCCCAGAGCTGGGCACGGCCCTTTCATTTTTGGCATTGGGGACATAAACCCTTTCTAATGCTGATTTTCAGGGAATTCAGGTTCGGGAATAGAACTTGCGACCACTAACTCTGAAAGTAGTGGCTTCGCCACGGAGTCAATTGGGTCGTAAACTTTTTACATCTACATGATTAATTTTATCCACAGCCTTGCTTCTAACGAAGCGGTACAAACAAAAATCCCAAGTCATCAAGTTGAGTGCATGGTCGTCAATCACTTTGAACCCCAAGAACGCCCTCTATTTTATAAATCACCAACAATTTTGTAAGTTTTCCGCATAAGCAATCTTATTGCCCGAAAGCTCACTTGCAAACTATTGAAATGGTAAAAATATTTTCTGTAGTGTTCTATTTAATAAAAAAACAACAATTTTGTTAATTTTTGTTTTTTTTTACAAAATTGCATCACTGTGTGGCTTTAATCATCATCATTAGTCTGCGGCAGTCATCATCATTACTGGGCATAGGCTTGCCCAAGGCGCACCGCAAAAAAATGGCAATCAACGATGTTTGATTAAACTTAATTTCTGTTTTTAATTTATATTTGACTACATTATTTACAGTTCTTATCATTTATTAAATATAATATTTTTCATTTATAAGGATCTAGCTTACCACAATACAAGAAATTCTAGTTTAAAAGTTAGTTTTTAAACATGTATCAATAATACGTTTAAAACAACTTTTTAATGTAAAAACTGGGTGAATAAAATACTATTCCATTAGAAAAAACTTAAGAAGACCTTATGGACATCAATAATTGCCGCCCATAGACATCCGCAGTACCGCAAAGTATATAAGGCATGAGTGGAACGAAATATACGATCCTGGAAGCACACATGAAATAACCACACAGAAGTTTACTGCACATAAAAAAGCGCAATATTACGAAAGCCCACAGGAAATATCCACATATGGAAAACTGGACACATGGATTACATCGCACACAGAAAAAAACTCACATGTATAGAAGCGCATATAGAATAAATACCTGTGCGGTTATTTCCTCTGGGCTCTTTTCCGGACACGGAAATATACAACTAACACAAACGTCATATTGCCACAAAACGAAAAAATACGAGGTAAGTTAAGTCCACGATTTACGGTCACTAAGTACAACGCTGTTAAAGTGCTCTTATTTATGACTGCGGCCAGAGCTCACGCCGCGAAAGGCTACCGGCTGTTCACTATTACCAGATTACTATGAAACTAAAAACATATAATAATTTTCTAATTTTTTTACTAGCATATACTAATACACTAACATATTTTGCTAACATATTTCACTAACATATACATTTACAGTAAGATGTTTAAACTTTATTTACAATATTTAATTTAAATAAGATAAATTCATAGTTATTCGATAGTACAAATATATAGGCATAGCTAGAAAACCTCCGATTCTCTATTAATTCAATTCAATAAAATTCTTTATTTCGACATAGAAAATTTCATTTCTTTTATCGAACGTCTATTAAAAATAAAGCTTTTTAAACAACTGTTGGTTCTTTGATAAACATCCAGATCTTTGCCAAATTCAATTTTTCATTTCTAGTCTTACTTGACAGAGATTATGCGAATAGCTCTCACCATAGCTCTCGGAGCGACTTTGAACTTTTCTCCTCTTCTCTGTTTCAATCTTTTCTAAAAGCACAACTCACATCCGTAGCACCTATAGTGATGCAAGTTTGAATGAAAGTGACGATTAGCTGTGCTATTACATCATCAATTAAATACGTTTCTGTTACAAAGAATTTTTTTTTATGGAGTAGGAAGGCAAATGAGCTAGCGTGTCCCCTGATGGAAAGCAATTAACGCCGCCCATGGACATCCGCAGCACCATAGGCAGTGCGGAAACGTTGCCTTTAAGGAAAGTGTCATCATAGGAGCGGGAGTGGGAGGGGGGGAAGGCAGGATGTTGGGCCTCCGGAACTCAGCCGCTCACCGTACGAAGCACGGTAACTAAGCTTCCACTCAGACGCCGGTTTTCTGCGGTTTCCCCGGGCGAGCCGGCCTATTCATACTACAGACAAATATTATGCCATTCTCGACAAAATATGCGTCTGCAGCGTGGCTCTACCACTTTTAAAATATAAATAAAATAACCCATTTGTTTTCTTACAATTGTTCTTCTTTTTCCTATAGCTTCTCTAAGACTAGTGAAGGTTGGGAGAGAATTCGATTCGAGTGAAGCAAAACAGTTTCTCAGCACTCGCCTTCCCTGTTATCATTCATCAATCTGATATTACGTAAAGAATACTTCATCTTCCGACCAATCTGTATTTTACTACCTGCGACTTTTCCCATCATGATTAGTTGCAACAATTTATACTTGTCATATGTCATAATGTAACCCAGTTAAGCGTGTTGCTATTTGTTAATTTATACACACAAGTAAAATGGAAACAACGATTAAAAAAGTGAAAATTTATGTATTATTTTGAAAAAAAATAAACAAATAATTTTCTATATGTCATGACGAGGGTTACCCTAGAGAAAAATTACACGTCCCTCATATAAAGTGTATTTTTTTATATTGTCTGCAAACACTGAACTCATATTCAGAATATTTACCGCCACCGAGGGTTGAAAACGTCGTTTAATTTATGCTCACGTTTCTTTTAGTCCCTAAAATAAGAAATTGCTTACCTTACGTGACTCGAATTTGCAAAATAAAATAAAATTACAAATGTACTACTTACTTCCTTTCACATCTGTGTTAATTTACGTTTTTGAAGGCACAAAAAAAAATATATATATATATATATATATATATATATATATATATATATATATATATATATATATATATATATATATATATATATATATATATATATATATATATATATATATATATATATATATATATATATATATATATATATATATATATATATATATATATATATATATATATATATATATATATATATATATATATATATATATATATATATATATATATATATATATATATATATATAAACGGAATTAATAAAATAAAAATAAACAATATATTCAATTTGATGATCTAATTATTATTATTTTTATATTTATTCCGAGATCGATTTAACGAGCCGATCCAGCATAGACAAGCGTGGTCTATTTCCCCAGAAATTGGGAGACCCCAAACCCATAATGGTAATGTATAGAGGGGCTGTAAAAGATATAAATTCTTATATGTACAGGACAGGACTATAATTTTTATATACAAACACTAAATGCATTAAATACTTCATTTCAGAAAGTTTATGAGAGTATCATAAAAGTGCGCTACAGGAAAAGCCCGTAAAATCTCGTGACACAGCAGAAAAACCATATCAAATAAATCAGAAAGAAAATAAACGGGCTTTTAGAGATTCATTTCAATTCTTGATTACTAAGAGTTGGGAATGTAATAAATTTAAAACTAACGTTGTATGTGTAAGTAGATAGGCATATATTTTAGCCTGAAGACGAACGTCTTCTACAAATGGTCTTATATCAACTCTTTTACGACGCCGAAACGTGGATACTGACGTCTACTTTACAGGCTCAAATTCACTCAGAGAGGGATACGAAGTCGAAGTCGAAGTCTCTGGTGAATATAATTCGGTATGATGAATACATCGCCAACTAGTATTTAACAGGCGGCCGGACTTATATCAAAATAGTTATATAATTATAGTACAGTTCTAATTTAATTCCATAATTAGATTTTTAACGTGATTTATCTCCCCGTCTGTTTAATAAAATATCTAATAACAAAAACATTTCAACATGAGCTGAAATATTTAAACAGAAATAATAAATAAAGATTTAGTTTTATTAAAGGTATAAAACACAAAAAAAATCTTATACAGACCGACTGCAATACTTTCTGTGATAATGTGGATGGAAACAGCGAAGAGACATACTAAATATAATGTTTTCGTTTAAATTATTATAGAATCTGTAAATTATTATATTTAAATACGTACATTGACCACAACTTCTGTAATAGGTTCTTTGAGAGTACCCAGGAGATTTCCAAGCGAAATAACAGCCTTTGTAAAGGAGCCACCTTTACGAAAAACTGTTGGGTGCAAATTCGCCCATTCTGTGTGCTAATTAGCCTTAGTGCGAATTCGATTGATTAAAATTTAAGCAAATGAAATGAGTTTATCGATATGCATGCGAAGTAATTAGCTAATTTTCGAGCCAATTAGCGAATTAGTATGAATAACACATAGATTTTTTTTTGTTTTTGACTTTCTAATTTACATGTATACATAAAAACATGTTAAAATATAATAATAACAAATTACAACAGCTAAGAGATTTCTAGCATTTCAAATTTTTTTATCAATGCTTAGAACAAAAAAAATCTAATATAAAAACATATATTTTAGTGGTATAATGAAAACCTAATACAACTTAATGTAGATGAATATTTTATATAATATATTATCACCACATCGTATTATTTCTATCCTTTACGCTCCACTGGGTATTGTGACGATTGCTCTATTTGATAACGTAAAAAGAAAGATAACAGAGAATAAAGAAAATAAAAGGAAAATAAAGAAAACAATATGACCAGCGCAACGATAGACTGCAAGTTATTGTCTAGGGAGAAAGTAATAACGCAGGATATAAGGGTGACATCGGAAAGCCACTGCAATAAATATTGCGCTCAAAAATAATTTAAGTATATATTGTACATACATTAATGTTGCTAAGAAATTTGAAGTCGATAATGGTCTGGCAGACATCATTCAGTTCTTTCCAGTAGGTGGCGTAATGAGTTTGGTTTCTTAATTTTTATTAGCTCGACACATCACTTATCGCGTCTAGATTTTGTGATTTTCTATTTCGACACCAAAGAAAAGTATATTTCGATTATGGATCATTTTTATTCGTATTATATAGAACATTTTTTATAACTTGATTATAACGCCACCTATCCTAAGCTATTATTTATCCTAAGCCCCACCTCACACAAATAAACATACATATAGGCCTGTCTTTTGAAGGTTCCAATATCATAATATAAATACCGTTCAAGCCATATGGCTCTACAGTGCAAGTTTTGTAAGTTTTTACCTTGTTAGTTTTTTAAATTTATCTTTTTATTTAAAACACACACATTTTAACGTAATATTGAATTGAAAGATATATTCGCGTGTGTACGTAATTAATAATTTTGTACATGAAAATAAAGTTCATGTTGTGTGGAATTGTTACGCATATTTAAACAAAAGTTAAGCTAAGCCCGAAAAGTTGAAGCTGATGTTTAATTATTTAACGGTTTAGAAATTCAAGGCATTATTTAAACATATTTATTTTGACTGCTTTTGTTTTGAATATAATAGAAGCAAACAAAAAATTTTAAAGCAATATCGCTTTAAGTACGATAATTCGTAAGTCTGTATGAGTAAATTATACAAGAACAACAAAAAATGGATTTTGTTTCATAAATAGTTTGAGAAATTTTTACGATTTTTTTTACTTTAGATATAAAAGAGGTATTTTTGAGGTACTTTATAAAATCCACAGGTTGTATAATCTCTTATATATATGCATGACTATATAAATACATGCTTATGTATAAATAAGTTGCTAAATATAAGTCTTTATATTGTATAAACTTTACTTTTAACTGGTGCCAAGGTTTTTTTGGATTCAATACTCGTGAGGTCAATTGCCGCATCAGGCTTAATGACCTACATATTTAAATTATTTATTTCCACATCAGGAAATACATTTCATTTGACAAAACTCAGTCCGACAAGAATCATGCTTTTACAACCATTTTGCAATAAGGGTCCTTTATTATATTTATTCTGGATCTGGTGCCATAGCAATCCATCTTAGATAAGCATGGTTAGTTCATGTGTGAATTGTTTTGAAAATAGGGATGTCCAACAGTGAAACATATCGAAGCAAAAACGCGAAAACGGAGTAAACCGCAAAATGAAAATTTACCACCAGAGCCAAAAAGCTTTTAAGATTTCTGAAAAAAATATTTTTAAGTACTCCAAAATAATCAGTTTCAACGCTGTACTAAATTTTCTATTGAACAAAGAACCAGACCATTTGACTCAGTATCTTTTTCTGATTCGAATATGCAATAAAAACTTTTGACACCTATGTCATTTACAACATATATGCTTCTTTACGTCGATAATAAGAAACGATAAAAATAACGTCGTGAAATAAGACAATATATAGTTAATTTTCATCCCCAAATTTATAGTGTACTGAAAATGGTTTTAATTTACTCTTAAAGTTGGGTACGTCACAGATATTATACAAGCTCACTTAAACTACTTATTAAGATGTTACCTTTCATATTTCCTCGCTGCTGTAGTCGAGTGTGTATGTATCTATTAAACATTCTTCTTAATAGAATTTTTTTTAATGAACTTTATTTTTTATTAATTGCAAATTAATATGACTTATAGATTGTCTGGAAGAAATCATTTTCATTAATAAGACTGCTTAATGTAGATAGAGTAGCACCAATTTTTATACCTAGTTGCTTCTATTTTTTTGTTTATATTTTTGTTTTTGGATTAGTGTTTTTTGTGCTTAGTTGAGTCTCTTTTTGGATTAGTTTGCAAGAAAGAATAAGCAAATTAAATAAACGAAATCTAGCTATAATTCCGCAGTAGAAATGCATCCAATAAATTTAACTTTGCTTCTTAATGAAACACGCTGTTTCACTGAACACAGAGCCTCAAGTTACGGGTCCTTTAATTGAGCGAAGTCAGTAAAGTTTTTCAAGCTGTCGACAAAGCTTCCGACTTAAAAACTCATCTACTATTAGTCGGTGCACAAACCGAAGAATAGAAAAAGGAAATAACCGCAAACTTCCTCTCTTTCTCAGTAAATTCTTTAAGGGTGAAAGTTTTTCCAAGAGAAAAATACACTTAATGCTGATTTGTAAGATAAGCAATTTGATAATTACTATTTTTTTTAACAGGCCATACATGTGTGTCCCATTGCTGAGCACGGGCCTTCCCCTTTCTGGAGGAATGGACATTAACCCACCACGCTTGTCCAATATGGATTGACGCGCTTACCAGACTCAAAATAAATATCTGTAGGCCATAGATATATTAACTCCAATGCGGCGATCGAACCCGCGATCATTGACTGAAGGCGAGAGGTCCCGCCACTGTGTCGATTGGTGGTCAATAATTACTATATTTCATTAATCTACCAAAAAGAGGTTTGTTGCTGACTGATTATTTGATACTTGGAAATAATAGGGATATCTCAAAATATTGTCTTTACCTATGTGACGGAAACCAATTCTCGATTCCCAAACCGCTTTTCGAGCCTGGTAATACCAGTCACATCACACATTTGATAATATTGAAATCAATATATGATTAAATTACCATCGTCACTATATAAACGAAAATCCTATAAAATAAATGTGGAATAAAATATTTATTTATTTTTATATAAAGTGAAAGTACGGTAGAACATGACTGCATTTTATTTAAAAATATATAATACATTTCACAAAACTATTTCACGTATATTGCACGGTATCTAGTGACCCATTTAACGTATTAGGGTCAGTTAACAACTATCGCCGCTTTTAAATTTGTACCCGAAATTATATGAATATAACTAGAGAATTTTTAAGATGCAGATATACAAGAACGATATTTTTTAAACAGTCAATCTAATTTTTTTATGTAAAGTTGTATCATATTAATTTTATGTACATACATATATATACATCAAAGCCAAAAAGAGAAAACGGTGTAAATGACACAGAATTTATTGCATATTTGGATCAAAAAAAAAAATACTGCGTCGCATGGTCTGAGTCTCGCAGTACTACAACGAATAGAAATTTTTATACAGAGTTGAAACTGACTAGTTATGAGTTATCAGATACAATTTTTTTTAAAAACCTTTAGTATTTTTTGGCTCTGGTGGTAAGTTTTCATTTTGCGGTTTACTATGTGTGGGTAAATCGAAAAAATGCCGAAATCGAGCATCGGTGGCCCAACTTGACTTTGTTGGCTGGGCCAGGTTGAGAGGATGGAGGAGGATCGCGCAGACAAGAAAGTGTATGTGGGTCGCCCAGGTGGACGACGTCCTGTGGGGCGCCCCAGGTACCACTGGAGAGACATGATCAAAAATGACTTGAGCAACCTTCAAGTCTATAACTGGCAGGAGGTGGCGCAGAACAGGGTACGGTGGCGTAAGATCTGTTTGAAGGCCAAGATCCATTTTGGGTCGCTGCGCCAACAAAGTTAAATAGTTACTATGTGTGGGAATACATATATAACAGTCGTTGCGCTTAAAATAAAAATTACAATACTTAGTAATTAAAATATAAAATGAAAGTGTAAAGCATACAAATATTATTATAATAACAGTAACTTTTGATTTTAATTTAGTAATATTCGCAAGGTTAATAAAGAAAATAGGTAGGAAACGAGAAAGTGGGTCAACTGAGAGTAATTAATCACCGCCTTCCATGGACACCTGAAATACCAGGGTCACTGCAGATTGAGGATTATGTTAGGCGGTGGGGTATGAGATAGAGCGCGGTACTAAAGCAAAATGCCGATTTATTTGTTCTGTGTCCAAATATTACCTGCACAGTCCAATGTTTATTTAAGAACTAGCTTTTGCCTGCGGCTTCGCTCGCTTGGAATTTGGTCTGCCACATTAAGTTTTGTGACAGATCATTTTAAATAAATATATTTTTTACTTAATAGTAAAATTATATTACGACCAAAATTACATAAAATCTTTACAAATTCCAGCCTATATGTTATTCCGATGTATAGCCTATATTACTGTAAAGTTTCATCCAAATCCGTCCAGTAGTTTTGTCGTGAAAGAGAAACAAATATACATCCATACTCACAAACTTTCGTATTTATAATATAAGTAGGTTAAAGCTCTGTTTGTATTACAGTTAATTATTTAAAATTACAAGCACAACTTGGTTGGAGTGCACTTCTTTGGATCTAAGAACGTAAGTTCGATTCTAAGACAAACATTACTTAGTTCGAATTTACAAGAATTCTAGTAATATCAGAACATTGCTAATCTTTTTTAATAAAAAAAAATATGATTGTTTTATAAAGATTAGACAGACAAGACAAAAGACTATATTTCCATTTACTCTTAATACTTTAATGTCATTTGTCTGACCTCTTCATTTATTTCAGGCACTGATTTTTAATTATTTGAAAATACAATATTTTAATTTTTTTAAAACCTCAAGGTTGTTAAAAACAAAAATATATGTATAATTGTATACAATTTTCAAACAAATTATTGCTTTTAAGTTAGAGATAATTTCTTGGAAAATTCGTTCTTACTATTCGAGTTATACTATTTGATACTTCGACTGTATTTTTCTAACCTAGGGTGATTTTTAAATCACATCGGACCCCGGCACTAGACGACTATAGATATGTTGTAAAAACATGTTGGATTGTATTATTTGCCTGTATATATCGACAACAAAGGCATGTCTTTAGAAAATATTCACTGAGTTATACTTATATATTGTTTTATCCGGAAAGTTCGTGCCGATTTTTGGTAGGTAGCGCGAGAGACCTGACTGAATATATCATAATTATTGAAAACAAATGACATGTGTACATATTCTAAAAGAGATAGCTTCAGTCATATCTGGAAAAAAGTTTGGTTTTGTATGCCTTAGATTATGGTGGCAAAAAAGAGCATTATAGGCATTTAATGCTTTTCTTTTTCCGAAAGGGCAAAAATGCCACACAAGCGACAAATAAGATATGTGCTGTTTATGGCGAGAATGCTGTAGCCGAAAGAACTATGCGAAAGTGGTTTGCTCGGTTTTAAAGCTGGAAATTTCGACCTGGAAGAAGAAGAACGCCCAGGTAGACCGTCCACCACAGACGAAGATATAATTAGAACAGAAATCGAGAACAACCTTCGCTGGACATTACGTCAATTAGCAGAATGGTACCTATATACATAATTTAATAAATGTATATCAATATTTAAATGAGCTGCGTTTTAATTGTCCTAAAATATCGGCACGAACTTTCCGGACAACCTATTATATTATATGATATTATTATTAGAGGTTATACTTTCCTTGTGCTTCCTCAACAAGCTTTCGAAAATAAAACGATATGACGCCATTAAATGAAATAAATTGGTGCTCACTGGTCCCGCGTTTCATCAATTTAGTCTCCACGGATCGCTCCACTTTATTGCTTCGTTTTATGTTTCCGTATACAGGTCTATTGTACCATGTTCACACGTTAGATATTTTTAATCGTCGTCATTTCAATTATATCATGTAATAAATTTACCTATCTCCCCGTTATAAGATTTCATTTTGATACTCATAAAATAAATTAAATCAGTTTTTATGTTTTTGCTGTTTTTTATTTTTCTAAGGAGACAATCAATGTTATTTATATTACGGGATGTTTTTTTGAACTTCATTCCTTAAACTTGTTCCCATCAATAGTCTAATAATAAAATCAAATCCTCGACTTTTGATCAAAAACGCAAACCTTACCAATTAAGCTACTGTTGCTTTTATTTTATTTAGGGTCTGAAGATATTATGCATTATTAAGATTTAGTGTAAAACATAGTATTTATTCCTCATGAAAGATGAACACAACATTTATATAAATCGTCGAAAGGCAAACGAGCAGGCTTGTTATCTGAAGATTGTAATCAACGCCTTTCGTAGACATTCGTAGTACCATAGGCATTACTGAAGCGTTGCTGGCCTTTAAGGTTAGATGAAGGTTTAAAAGTGTAGAGGTGTTTTTTAACGATTCAAATATGAATAAAATTATAAAAATTTAATTAATTTGACATTGTTACAGAGGTAAACGGTTAGAACGACTCACTTTACACGATTATGATGTAAGCGAAATACAATCGCTCTTATACATTCTATTAGTTATAATAAATTAAAACAACACACTTCAGTCATTTTAGAAATATAGCGACTTATTTCATAACTGTGCTGTGACCGAAACGGAATTTGAAACCATACCCTTGAACAGCCTTTGAGAATTCGCAAAATTGATTAATATTCCAGGTAACTAGAATTGGACGCCAGCCATGTAATTAGACCAACAGTTCTGTGAAGCGAGCGCTGCCTGCAGCAGGTGAGTTAAATTAAGGTCGACACACGTTCTGATTTGATAAAATCAATGAAATATTAATTTATCTATAATATTTATACATTTATTTAAATTAATATTATATTATTTTTCACAATCTATATTATTCCACAGGTACAGGTCTTCCTGCTAAAAGCATTGGATCTTCGAAAAAGGTGTTACATTAAAGACAAACAGTTCACAACAATTTATATGTATTTATTCTTTATGTCTTCGGCAGTGGTTAGACTTTTTTCATTATAAATTATTTAAGCGGTAGATTTACTTTTAACAACTATATAGATTATACATTGACATATACATAATTTAATAATCAAATAAAATGTAAACAGAATTCCAGGGAACAAAAGAATAGACGTGCCCTAACTTGGCTCATAAATTCCTGAAAAGTTTGTTATTGCGCCCACAAGCCCGATCTAATCAGAAAAAGTTCCAAAACAAAATAATAAAAGATTTTCTTGTTATTGCAAGAATAATGTTGTTTACCTAATTAGTTACCAAGGAATTTTTTTATAGCAGATTTTTCTTTAATGCCCCTATGTCCTAATCACGTGGAAATACCGCAGTTTGCACATTTGCACAGTTCGTGGCATAAAACTGTGCCTTAATCGTGGACGGCTAGTTTAGGTGATATATTTAGTTCTTTTTTACATGTATTTGAAAATAGATTTCACCATATTTCCTGACTTACAAACTGTTTTTTTACTGTAGCATACAAATACTAGCATACAAATACTAATTCAGTTCTAGTACTTAACGAATTAAAAAAAATATAACGAATTATATCTCTTTTTATATAAAAGATAGGCAAACGAATAAATAGATTAACCAATTTTAAGCAATTTTAAGGGCTTTATAAATGCATTACCATCCTTAGTGTAAGGATATTAACAATGGGACGAAAAGTTTTAATAAAAGAAGAAGAAGAAGAAGGTAATAAAGTAAAAGTAAAGAAGTTGCTCCTCCAAATCTTATACTCAAAAATGGGATAAGCGTTAACACATTAAAATGCTACTACTTAGACGCTGAAATTCTGTAAAGGATGTGGTAACTAGTTCAAAAAGTTTGTCAAATATCACTATATTTATAAATTTCTACGTATTTTTTTATTTATTCGTTTACTATGTTTAGTAATACATTATTTCTACTATCCTTACGATAATATATCACCAAGCTACACCAAATTATCTTTTTACACTGTGTTCATCCTAAGGTTCTCTGGAAGAAATTAACACTATTAGCAACTAAAATATAAATATTATTAGTATATAAATATTACAATCAAAATTGTATAACTTTTATTTTGGTGCAAAATAAAGAATATATATATCTACAATAAATTCCCAGTCAAGCCGGACAATTCGCCCTATGATGGCTAAACTATTTGAATCGTATCTTAATTATTTTTATAACGACTAAATAAAAGGCAAAAGAAAAACTGATGACTTTGTATTCTTTTAACATAAGTTGGCGTAGAAAACTTCTCGAGATTTTTCTTTACTCGCACTAATTTGATTTCACGCCTCGCTTATTCTTATAGAATCAGATAAGCAAAACTTCGTTACTCTGGTAAATGTAACTAGGGTAATTTGATAACTTACATACTTTCGCATTTAAATTACATTTTTGTCTTTAAAATTATTACAAGCACAATGAAGTGATAGAGAATGCAATCAGGTATTAAGACCATATAGATTAACAGACATTACAAAGTTTGTACGCCCAAATGGCGTCGAAGTTATCAACAAAACGAAGTTACAACTTACCCTATGCAATCGTTGCAAGACTCAAGTCCCTCAATAGGACAAGTGTGTGCGACAGTTTTTTACTTATGTTTATAACGGCACTCATTATGGAAGGAAATCTATTGTAGACTGTAAAAAATGTTATTTATTTCTTTTAATATTCCGACTGCGTTGGCTGGGCAACGTTGAGAGGATGGGGGAGGATCGCGCAGTCAAGAGAGCGTATGTGAGTCGCCCAAGTTGACGACGTCATATGGGGTGCCCCAGGTACCGCTGCAGAGACATGGTGGAGGAAGACTTGCGCAACCTTCAAATCTGCGACTGGCAGGAGGTGATTCAGGATAGGGCACGGTGGCTTAAGGTTTGTTCGGAGACCAAGATCCATTTTGGGTCGCTGCGTCAACAAAGTTATTTAGTTGTTTTATTCTTAAAATAACAAATAAAATTATGTTTTTATGTCAAGTTGCAGCAAATAATAAGCAATAATTTATTTTTTATATAAGGTGAACGAGCAAATGTATAGCCTGGTGGAAAGCAATCAAAGCCACACATGTGCAGCACAAATATCATTACAGAAGCATCGTCTGCCTTTAAGATTAGGTTTTTAAGGTAAATTGGCTTGTTTTTGAAAATACCAATACCGTATCGGTTAGAAATCGACTTATACACACTTCTTTAAATGTTAGGGAGGTAAATAAGCAAGTTTATTGCCTGATGGAAAGCAATCGACGCCGTCCATACACATATGCAAAACCATAGGCATTTGCCTGCCGTCCTTTGAGATATGTGTAGACTTGTTTTATAAATAGCTCCAATGTTGTATAAATTAGATCAACACTAAACAACCATGCTTGTCCAATGCGGATAACAAGATATGTAGATTTGGAATAAATACCTGCCATACATACATATGTATATCAATCCCGATGAGAATATCGAACGTATCACTATTGACTTATCACTGAACTATTTAGTTCATGAAGCTTTAGGCCAACAAATGTCCCTCAGTGAATCATTACATAATATTATTGTTCATATAAATCCATCAGTTCGTGATCATGCTAAGTAAACAATAATTCAATCTAAAAAGTCAATTGGGAATGCCTAGGCTAAACTGAAATCTATGTGAACGTTTATTTGTCTAATATAAATTAAATTCTTACAGTACGTGCCTTTCTTTAGTTTTTGCGGCTTATACTTGATTATTTAAATTAAATATGGATGAAATAGAAAATTGAATTATTTTAGAACTATAAATGTAAAGAACCATAAAATAAATTCATACCGTTATAATATCTACTTATTATATTTTAACGAAATTAAATTAAAAAAAATATTTATTTTATGTTATAATTTTTGACAGAGATGACCACTTAAACTAAAATAATTAGTCTAGCCGATGACTAACAGCAGTAGTAGTAGAATGATAGGTCACGAATGGGCTTACTTAATCGGGAAAGTACCGCACTCTCTCATAGTACCAAAGTTAAGTGATATTTCTTTCAATATTACTGCTTTTGAATGGTGAGTTCAGGGATCTGTGGACTCTACTTTATACCCCTTCTTTTGTTTCCTTCTTGAAAACTTAGCCTGAAGTAGGCAATGCATCTGCTGTGCCCAAATATCATCAGGCGGTGGTTACTTACCACCAGATGATCCGTTTGCCTACCTCTTCAAAAAAAAGAGTGTTTTCACCGGTTCAAGACATTTTGGTTATTGCAACAATGGGTAAAATATTAGTCCAATGTAGAAATTTTTAATATTAGTAATAACAGTATTGATTTCTATATAAAAAAAGTTTTCTGGATATTTCTAAATGTGTTATAAATAATATATAAAAATTTTAACGATAAGTGAAAGCAAAAATTTGGATTAGAAGCTTACTCAAGAGAAAGGTATTTGTTTAGGTGCGAAGAGGAATTTAAGCAGTCTTACACTTTATTAATATTATGTGGTTAATTAGCTCTTCCCTACGGCGTATGGAAAACTCTTTATATTTTGTATCAAGTTTTATTGCAAAATACCATATATATAGCATTTTACGTCAAAGCGTTTGTGTCCAGTTAGTCCTACATAAAGATTAAATATGTGTAGGTCATACATATACTTTTCCCGATTTAGGAATGTAACTTATGGCCATTGGTTCCAAAAGCTGTAGCTTCGTAACTAAGTCAATTAGGTTTTTGATTTACTTCATTTGATATAAATTCTGAATAACATTTATATCAAGCACCTTATAAAAAGAATTTCTAAATGTGAAAAAAGTTGTTTGAAACTTTAGACAGAAATTTCTCACGAGAACTTTTATTAGCACTTATTTTTCTTTTCAAGGCCGACAAACTTAGATAAGAAAAATGACACCTCTACTTTCGTTGCGGCAAATTACAAATTTTCGCTGGCGTAGTTGTAAATAAATATAATATTTGGAACCTTAAACTAAATACTCCGCCCGCGGAGTCAATGGTCGCGGGTTCGATTCCCGCATCGGAATAAATATTTATATGGATTTTTAAATGTTTATTCCGAGTCTGGTAGCCCCCCAATCCGCATTTCCTTTCCTGCCCCTTCCTTTCTTCTCTATCCTTTCCCTTCCTCTCCGCCAATCCACGGTCTGCCGTGCCAATGGATGCGTGGCTAGGGGCGAACCTAGTCGTAAACGTGCCGATCGTCCCGGGGTCGGGCTCCCCCGGGGACTATGGTGCCTTACCTCAGCATGCAGGGCTCTGCTGGGGCTGACCTCCATCCTCCCTTGCGGCTCGTGGGATTCACTAAAGACGAATTTAATATACCTAATTTGTCGAAAATGACGGCGACGTGATTCGCCACCCGTCACGTCCTGATTCTCACGAGGGCGAAAAGCGACCAATGACGAGCCGTTTCGCTGCGATGAATGGCAGCGCATGGAGCTCTGTGGTCTCTGCCAACCCCTGCGGGGAATAGGCGTGAATATATAAAAAAAAAAATAAAACTAAATACGTTTCATGAGTAGTAAGTACATATTTCATCAGTCAATCATGTTTTCTAAAATATTACAAAAAAAGAAAAAATATTTTTCCTTCTTATCGTTTATTGTTAGAATAAATTTTTAAGTTTTATTCGTTGTTATAAATTTTTAAATCCACTCTTGTTTCAAAGATTTATACAGTCATAATTTAAAATTTCGGCACTATTCTCGACGAATTTTATTGTACGAAGTGTCATACAATTTACTTTTTTATTCTCTAAGTAATAGGATATAAATTACATTAGTTAGTACTTTATTCTATTGTACTTTTTGTTTTTTTTTTCTTATTTATTTAATACATTTTTCTACACTGCTTAAATTCCTTTACGATATAATATTTGTTTATTATACGTGTACATATATGTATATATATTATCTTATCGTGTTAAATTAATGTTGCATGGATTATTAATGTATATTTATATAATGACATAATACATTTTTAATATAATATATATTTATAAATTGTAAAGATAAATATCCGTGCACTACCACCATGGAAAAAATTAGGCCACACTGAAAATCAGTGCTGTGGCTTGCCGCGGTTTTGTGCTGATTGTGGGCCTTTTCACAAGTCATACTGCAGTATAGGTAACATAATATACTATAAGTAAGTATGTATTTTTGTTTTTTATTATTTACGTTTGTTTAATATTACTCTTTCATTTCTGTGTCTTTTCTTTAATACTTAGTATAGTAAGCTTAATCATATTTTTTATTGTATTTCTCTTTTTAAGTTTATACGTATATTACTTGTTTACTATTTCTGTACTGTCTTGTGGATTGTCAAATATAGTTTTTCTTTCTTTGCAATAGTCACCTTTTCTAAAAAAATTAAAATATATTTTAAGTAAATTCTTTTAACAAACTTACACAATAATGTTACATTCATTTCAACGTGAATAAAAACCTTCGATCTGTTTGATATTGAAATTTTCGTGTAATTTGTAAACTATAAAATTACATATTCTGGGTTGGCTATTGAAATCACTAATACTTTGATATCAATCACTCATGTTGAAGACATTCATCAACGTCCCGACTATTCAAGCCGCCCCGTCGTTTTCATCCTTCGTAATATAATAGGTTATACATATACTAGTAGTTACAGTAATACAGATCTCGTATGGGAGTAAAAAAAAATCATCATAATAAATCCCACGAGGGCGAGAAGCGACTAACGGAGAGCCGTTATATATATATATATATATATATATATATATATATATATATATATATATATATATATATATATATGTATTTATGTATTGTTTAATATATTTTCGACAGTAAAACACCTATTATAAAAATTATGTAATATATTTTAAGTAAATAACATAATTTATGATAATAATAACATAACAAAAATTATCTTTTAGATTTTAGATATATAAGATTTAGATTGTATTTCCGTATTTAAAATAGAACCACCCCATTTCTTCCCATGGATACCATATCAAGGCGACTATCGAAGTAAATCTACTGACATCGATAAATCAAGTACAAACAGCTCAAATTATAAGGATTAAATTTACTATCTAAGGTCCTAAGCTCGATTTTACCATTCGTATTATAAGCATTAACCATATTTCTCTAAGAAGCGGTATGCAAACGAGCAAGCGGGTCACAGATGGTAAGTAATCACCACCGTCTATAAAAATCTGCAGTATTATATTATTATATGCGCTGCAGGAATGTTGGCTTGATGCCAATATTCTATGTTGTTGTGATACATTGACTTAGTATCAGTAAATTACTAAAACTTTTTATTTGAATATAATAAAACATTATTAATAATGGAGTCAGGCGTTACTTTGCGGAAATCCATCACTATATGGACAGTCAAAAGTTTTACTTAGCTAAGGTCCGCGACAAGCAAAACAATAACAGAAAATTAATAATGTGTGTTTAAGTTCCAAATAAATCCACCAAACCCAACAAAAAACACACATTATTAATTTTCTGATATTGTTTTACTTGTCGCGGATCTTAGCTAAGTAAAACTTTTGACTGTCCATATAATAAAACATTTTTTATTGCATTATTTTTTTAAATTCGTAATTTAAAACAAAACTAAATAATTGTTTTCTCGGATTATTGATTATAATTAGATCGGTTGATTTTCCTTTTTCTTTCCGTGTAAAAATGAATAATATGTATTACTAAGTTGAAAGTAAGAATATAATAATTATTGAAAGATAATTTTATACTACTGAAGAATAAGCCACGTAAAGATCCCGGATCTCTGGATAGGTATGGCGACACCACAATACTTCTCCATTTGAGCGTGCCAGTTTGTAGATACCACCAATATCTACCATTATTAAATACTCACTTAACAAGAATTAAAGTAATATCAACACATTAGCAGCCTTTTTTAAAGATATATCCTTAGATAGTTTAGGGCGGCTGGCAGAAACTGGATGCGTGTAGCCGAAGATCGGGCTAGGTGGCGCTCCATGGGGGAGGCCTATGTCCAGCAGTGGACTGCCGCAGGCTGTTGATGATGATGATGATCCTTAGATAGACAGCAACGTACATATATCTGAATAAATTATTATTAATAGATTCAGGTGTCACTTTGCGGAAATCTATTATTAAGATGAATTCAAAAATTATTTAGTTAAAGTTTTACGTTGCGAATGTGTATGGAAAGGTCGGTAGAGGAAGACCAAGGAGAATATACCTTGACTAAATTGCCGAACTTCTCAAGATCAGGTCAAATGTACCCATAATTGGCGAGCTTGTATGAAGAGAGTGGTGAGTTTGGATGATGACAAAGAAAGTGTGCCGAGATTGTAGCAGATGTCTAACCCTACGGGAAACAAGCGCGATGATATATATGTATTTATGTACATATGTATGTATATACTTTGTTAAAATAATTATAAAATCCGCAAAACACTTGTTTTCGTTCTTTTAAGAAGACTAAGACATTTTTGACTGTCCCTCATAGACAGTCAAAAATGTTAACTTCTCCCAATCGAAGACACCCAATGTTCAACAGTGGATTGTTACAACTATATTAAGGGTGGTCAAAAATATAAAATAGTAAAACTCAAATATACTTTACTCGTAAAGGTGATAATCTAATACAGAAATACTTTAAGGTATCATAAACATAAAACTAAGTTATAGCTCAGAAGCTATTGGCACAGAATTCAATTACACTCTGATCAGCACTAATTGGAATCGGTAACAACTCGTAAACCATTGTACGTTTCATTTCCAAACAATACAATACAATTGCTTCACAATACCAATCGCTATAAATCCAAAACCAATTTTATTTAGATACATAAATAATTACATCCCATGTAATCAAAAATTAGATACATAAGTAATAGATACAAAATATAATAATTAGATACATAAGATTTACATCACATATAATGATTTTAATCAAATAATTAGTCATTATTATTTTATTGCTTTAATTAATGAGTAATAAAAACCAGTTATAAAAATAATTTCAAACGTGGTCAGGCACGGAATACTTAACGATGGGTTTTACAATGCTTAATCAGCTTTCAGGAAAATAAACTGAATTAATTAATACTCTTGTATAATTACTGTTTACAATGAGTTTAATAATCCTGTTTTGTTTTCAGTATTGATTTCAATTTAACTATTCAAATTTAATTTAATAGTTTAAACTATTTTTCTTTAGTTCTAATTTCGGTTCCAATGGCCCATTTTGGTTTTAATTAAATTCTTGTCAATATTTATAATGTTCATGTTATACTATGTATGCTCCATATTACACTGATGGTAAATACTCTCCTTCCAACCGTTAAGTCTTTGTTTTGGCTAATTAGGTTCATTTACCATTACGGCTCCAGGTGTTTCACTGAGCAATTACCAGAACACGGTTGCTCTTAATAAGCCGACCCAATTCGTGTCAGGCGCCAGTCAGGTCTAATGTTGTTTTAATTACAGTTATAGGTAATTGTTTACCTGAAATCTTATTAGAATTAAGGTGCGTTAAAATAACAAAAATATTTACTAAATACATTGCCAAAGCGGTAAGTTCTAATGTAGTAATGTTTAAGAAAGAACTATGTACTATACCAGTTTAAATGAGTTTATGATCGACACGAAGAACTATGTATATATTTTGACGTGCATTCTGCCATTCGACTGACATGAATACAGCAAATAAAATAACATTAAGTAGTACATTAATCAGTAGTAGTAGCGAAATTTATAAAAGAAGAAGGACACCTATCCTCGTATAACTTCCTCTTCTTTCACAGTAATAAGCTCTAAGTATTATTCCAGTATTATTAATGGAGTCAGGCGTTACTTTGCGGAAATCCATCACTATATGGACAGTCAAAAGTTTTACTTAGCTAAGATCCGCGACAAGCAAAACAATAACAGAAAATTAATAATGTGTGTTTTTCCGTTGGGTTTAGTGGATTTATTTGGAACTTAAACCAAAAACTTACTGAAAATCGGCCATCAATTCTCCACCCACCAACCACTACATACAACACCAAACACACACTACCACTTTTCCACTTAACTAAATAAAACTTTTGACTGTCCATATTATTTCAGTATCAAATAAAATAATAACAAATATCCAAAACTATAAATTCAACTCGTCACGATACGTCTGGATAAAGCGGTGGCCCTTTTACTAATACAGGCATGGTATTTTACAGTCTTTTTCAGTATTATTTCACTTCACTTCTACCCCTTATTCAAAAAATATTAAGTAATACGCTACCAGAAATAAACAATGTAACTAATAACAAAATGAAAATGAAATACAAATTCAATGTCACCTATGTAACTTGGCGGGACAAGTCACCTGTATACCTATTCTCGCAAATAAACGTTTTGATTTGATGTTCTTTAATCTTATATATAAAGGCACGCAAGCCTGTATAAGGATCGTAATCGGTAAAATTTTAGGTATACTATAATCATTGGTTTTACTGGTAATGATCTGATGATTTTAAATAAATAAAGTATAGATCTATTAATTTTTACGAAAAGATACTCTAACGTACACGTAATGTGCATATACTCGTACTATCCATACGGATTTCACCACCACTACAATTAGTTTACATCACTGTAATGTCGGTTGGCCTTTCATCAGCCGCTTGTTGCACACTAGAGCCTGGAGTTGCATCAGAATTGGAAAACATTAACTGAACAATTACCTTCCTTGTCAGTCTAAAATAATCGACATGCCTCATAATACAATATAAATACAAAAATAAATGTGGTGGCATTCTGTGCCAAAAACCACTCTACAAAAGCACCAATATACCAAAATGGTTTTTATTTTATGTAATAACCTGTATTTATTGTATTATTAATATTTTACCTACAGTTGAAAATTTTTTCACTTTAATTCACTTCACTTTAATTCTTTAACTAAACCACTTCTTATGAATTTCCTACTGCTGAGCATGGACTTCCCCGTTTCTTGAGGAACGTATATTAACCCACCACACTTGTCCAGGATTGACGGTATTACCAGACATATTTGCTATATTTACTTCAGTTACTATAGTCACTTCAGTCTACTATAGTTACTTCAGTTCAATCCTCCCCTACACGTTTAACGTAGCATCATGACGAAATTAAAATCGGCACACACATATGTGCACCTCCGGCACGGCGTCGAGCCAATGGAACTGTTAAAACCAATAGGCTAATAGCATTAACATCTTCGAGTTAAATCAACATATATTTATGGCGATGCGGTGATCCAATCCGCGACCATAGACTGAATCCTGCCACTGAGGCAATTGGTCGCCATCATTCTTGAGGTTATATTCTATTCATTATATGAATAATAATTTATTTTATCATCGCAAATAACCTATTAAGTTTAAACTAAGCGTACTTTACACTGAACCAGTATAGTATACAGATACAATGTAAAAATTGCCTTCAATTATAAAATAAATTTATAATTTGTAAAAAAAAATAGGAATGATCACACATCTTTTCCTCTTCTATAAAGTAATCTGCTAACGTGCAGATAAATACTCAGCAAAGAGTCTGGAGATTTTTCACTCACGCTAATTTGATTTGAAGCCTCGGTTTTTCTAACAGAGTTGGATAAAAAAAATCACTTTACTTACATTGTTCAACGGCTTACCTAAATAAAATACTTGCGTTTGTTTTTAAAATAAAATATTATCCTCAATCAATAACAAAAAACAAATAAACGTATAAATCATAGTAATCAAAATATAGAGGATAAGTTTTTTTTGGTTTCTCTTATACAAAACGGTATCAAATACGTGGAAATAATTATTATTAGTAACGTGAGATTTATATTATAAGGAATACGGTAATGATGAGTTATACATCATTTATAATACATCTATCTACAAAGGAACTCCCTAAATTTTTTTGTATTATTATTTCGTTATAAAACTATTTTAATTTTAATTAGTTTTAATAATAAATCGCAACATTACATAAATATAATATAACAGTTTATATTATATTAGTTTTCAGTATACTAAGAGGATATGGGGTATCTGGATTAGAGTTTAACAGGGATTTACCATCGCAGGTGCTAACTGGCTGGTATCGCTAAATCGCCTATTAAGTTTACACATATGGTATTTCTCTTCCATTATATTAATAATCACCTTAAAATAGTGTTATAAGGCTAGCGTTGCTGGTATTTAATACATATAATATCGGTAGGATATTTTAATATAATTAGGAGCTAATCTCTATTAATATATTTGAAAATTAAAGTTATAAAAATAATATTGAATACAATTATGTAATATTAAGCAGCAATAGTGCAGTTGGTAAGGCTCGACCTTGTACGTCATGAATTCGTATATTCAATTGAATTATTGGCGTGACTCATTTTCTAGCTCAAGCATTATAAGACTAGTTGAAATGGTTAACAAGATTACCAGTCTTTTTTATATTAAATAAAATAAATTACATGCTAATCATGTGAGAAAATAAGAGTATATTTATTTATACGAATTCATCTAAGGAATTATTAATATAATTACACACTTGATCGTATGCTTTCCTATCTCATACAAAAAGAAACAATGATAGTTTTATCTTCTTAAAATATTAGATAAATATTATTATTTTTTTATAGATATTTTTGTGTCAATCAACGAACAACCTCGTAAAATTAATTAGATTTAACATTTATAAATGTACGTACATATTTTGTGAGTTTTGACAGTGTAATTACAGCTTTTTTGCTTTATATTAATATAAGATTTATATATTATTGTTATATTGGATTTTATATATTATTTAACTAAGTTATGATTCGAGAGTTGCTTGTAAGATTTGGTTGAGCTTTGATTGAAGATACCTTGTAATATTATAAGTTTAAACTATTTTAATTATAATTGAATTTTCAATGATTGTTTGTTCCCTATATCTATATTAATATTTTGTGCCTCCTTCACATAATATTATTAATATCGACATATCAAATGCCGACATCGTTCACTCGAACGTTATAACTTATCAACCCTTAAGTTATCAAGGAGGTTGTTAGGAGCCGTATTGGAAACTAAATTGAAAGGAAATTGCCGCTTAAACCTAATGGAACATCAGACATCTACAATTTTAAGACGTATCCAAGTAATAAGAAATATACGAAGTTACATAACGAAGAAACTGATATTACACATACGAGACATGTTTGCACGAAAAATTTAAGAATCTCATTAAAATATAAAAGCAATGCAAATGATTGAAGTGGGGTTTCTATGCCTTGCTAGCAGAGTATAAGTATCAGGCCTCAAGTCTGATCTCCAAAGCCTTTAGCTCAGGGACAACGGTTCTCCCTATCTATCTTGGAGTGGTAGAGCCATGCTGCAAACGAATTTGTCTGTAGCTGAATAGGCAACTCACCCGGGGAAGTACCACACTCCCGCAGAAAGTCGGTGTCTGAGTGGTAGCTTAGCTACCGCGCTTCGTCCGGTGATCAGTTAAGTCTCAGTAAAGGTCCAACTCCCTCCCCCTTCCCCTCTCATAATGACAATCTTCTTAAAGTCAGGCAACGGTTCTTCCCTGCCTATGACACTGAGCTAAGCTTACCTAATAACAACTTAAATTAGATTTTCAATTCATATTCAAAATTATATTTTGATTAGTATTATAACTAGACGTAAATGATATGTTTTCATATCGCGACATTAATGTCGCGAGTCGGTTTAGTGTTTTAACCATTTCGTATCCTTATACGTTTCATCTAGTTTCAGCTTAGCTGTTGCTTACCTGTCAATATATAAAACATAGCGAGAAAATTAACTGGTTAATACTTAATGTGATGTACTGCTCTGTTACTTGTTCCCAAATGAAAACATTTATTACAATAACACACTCGAGTAATAGTAATATTTAATTTACTTAGACTATTTGCTTTTAGTACAGTTTCTAGAATATGTATAATAAAGGTCAGGGAGTTCTTTGCCTCGTGAATTGTCCGGTATTTATGGTATTGGTACACGGGTACGCGACCCCGGCCTCCCGAGCTACCGTATCACTCTTCATCTTCCGTTGCGGTAATATCATATCCCCATCATCCTGCTTAAAACCATCCTTTTTCCCTGCCTTTTCCTTTCTTCTCTATCCTTTTTCCTTCTTATCCACCAATCTACGGTCTGCCGTGCTAAAGGATGCTTGATTAGGGGCGAGCTTAGTCGCAAGCGTGCCGACCGTCCCGGGATCGGGCTCCCCCGAGTACTATAATGCCTTACCTCAGCATGCGGAGCTCTTCTGGGGTTGACCTCCATCCTCCTTTGCCGCCCGTAGGATTCACTTTAACAAAATTAATTGAAGTGTATCGATTATATCGATCTGTGGTCTCTGTTTAACCCTACAGGGAGACAGGCGTGACTATATGTATGTATGTTTGTAGATAAGAGCAAGCGTGTCGTCTGATGAAAAGAAATCAACCTACAGTGTTGAAGCAACCTGTGGGCGATGTTGATTTCGTCAGAAGCATTGGAGATATTAAATAAATAGTTTTTGAGAAAAGACTTGTTATTTGAAGGTTCTTATAGTCGTATCTGTTTGTCGTTCTAACTTTTTTCCACGCATTACCACTTTGTTGAAATAGCTATTTAGTGATATTTCTGAAATAATATGTCATTATATCCTTCAAAAAACAAGCCCACATATACGTCATAGGCCGGTAACACATTTTGAATACCTATGGTGTTTTAAATGTCTGTAGGCAGCGCTGATTGTTTTCCATTAGGCCACAAACTTACTCATTTACCTTCCTATTCCATAAAAAAACCTATGGTACTTTACATTAAAATATACTGTGAACATCTGCAAAAAAAATTATTGGACAAATATGATGCTTTAACTTCATAAAAGTAAAGAAAAAGAACAACACAATTATTTAATTTAACATTTTTTGCACAAAATATACATGAGGCGGAAACTAAGGTTTGAAGATCGTGCAACTTGTACAAAAGATAAATTGAAAACTAATGTTATATATATATATATATATATATATATATATATATATATATATATATATATATATATATATATATATATATATATATATATATATATTTTTTTTTTTTTTCTTTTTATATATTCACGATTATCCCCCGCAGAGGTTGGCAAAGACCACAGAGCTCCGTCCGCTTCCAATCATCGCAGCAAACGGCTCTCCATTGGTCGCTTTTCGCCCGCGTGAGATTGAGGACGTGACGGGTGGCGAACCACGTCGCTGTCATTTTCAACAAATTAGGTGTATTAAATTCGTCTTTAGTGAATCCTACGAGCCGCAAGGGAAGATGGAGGTCAGCCCCAGCAGAGCCCTGCATGCTGAAGTAAGGCACCATAGTAGCCGGGGAGCCCGATCCCAGGCAGTCGGCACGCTTGCCACGAGGATTGCCCCTACCCACGCATCCATTGGCACGGCAGACCGTGGATTGGCGGAGAGGAAGGGAAAGAATAGAGAAGAAATGGAAGGGCAAGAAAGGAAATGCGGATTGGGAGGTTACCAGACTCGGAATAAATATTTATAAATCCTAAATATTTATTCCGGTGCGGGGATCGAACCCGCGACCATTGACTCCACGGGCCGAAGGCCCCTCCACTGAGCCAATCGGTCGCATATATATATATATATATATATAGAAAAAAAGATATATTCTTAAACTTATTTATTAAAAACCTTACGTTGCAGATATACAATGCTATGAATTTACTGTACATTATTGTATTCAAGCAATGTTTTTAAAAAAAATCAAATTAAATTATTTACATGTGAAATTCTTTAAAACAATGCTTGGATTTAGTTAGGCAAAGGGCTACCCTACACTTAGTTTGTGTGTATCCCTTACACCTAGGCATTTTACACCTGCTGCGAACGCAGTCATCGGGCCAGTGACGAATATTATATGTTCTTATGTCTTTAGGTGGAACGTGCTGAGCAGGCCCTCTTGTTTTTTTTTGCAATCGATAAAATATATTACCCGGATCGTAGTAATTCTACAATAGTATGCTTTGCGCTCCTACTGATGATTTAAGAGCCGTTTAAGTGGTATGTTGCAGTTTTTCATCAATATGCATTTAAGGGTTAAGACGAAATAAGTTAAAGTAACACACATCAGCATAATCAATAAAGGAAATAATTAAAGCCTTAATTAGTAAAACATATTTGAAACGAGAAAATCTTTTTTTGCAACAGAAAAATTTTTTTGAAACGATACAATAATCGCAATGTTGCGACAAACTTCCTCTACCTGCTTTTTCCACATACATTTCCAAGATAAAAATCAATATGCGAAAATAAACCGAGATTTTTTATATATGAACGGGACGGTTTATAATTATTATTAATACTCATTGAGATCGGAAGCAATGCATGTGTATTAATTTGAGAAAGCTATCTAGAACTACCCAGAATAACTGCTTGCAAAAAAATTATCAATCAGGAGCACAAGCAGGACATGTCAGAAAAATCTGCGGCATAAATAGCCCGAGGAGGTAAAATAAATGACGTCATAATATCCGGATCATCGACCACCCTGCCAGTAACGTAGCGTGAGTGACTTGTGGAGCGAGGCTTTTTTTTATAAAATTCACCTTCTAAAATGTACAGTGATTTATAATAATGTTATCCTGGCCAAATCGGCTACATGAACGTCTTCCAAGATATCCCAGAAATATCAAATGCGCATCTTGATATTTCTGGGATATCATATATTTATATGCTTAAAATGTTTTCGCAATCACAGAATTTAGTCCATTGGGTTATCCACTCAGTATGAATAGGATCTAATGACGTGAGTTTGAATCCGCCATTGGACTATTAATGTGAATAATGAGTCACATTAATAGTCCAAAGATATGTCCTAGCACAAGCAATAAACTTAGTTGAATTTTAGTTATATCAAAAAAGTCATCTTTTAAAAAAAATCACTTCAAAATAAAATAAACGGAAATATTAAGAAGACCAAACACATCTTATGTTCAACGAGGGTGCGCGCCAAATCTAATAACCTTTCTCATGTCTTCACCTTACAGCAAACGACAAATTAGTCTCGTGAATAATGTTTGCAAATTTTCCTCCCCCGTTAATAGGACCGTCGAATTGCCTTCAAACTTGGCTTAATTTTCTACCTGCATCGAGTTTCCCAATTATATTACCTAAAACCGAGCACATGAACTGAAAACCACTTGTATTATTTAGTTAGTGTAAGTTTTTGAATTTCCTTCAAAATCTATTAAAACTACTAGAGTTAATTATACATACTAACTACACTTCTGCGCCATCAACAATATCAACGCAATTTTGTACAGCAACCTTCTTTTAAAAAATGAGTCACGTGGCCGTTTTCCTCAATCGACGAGCAATTTGGGACTTGCAGACTGGTTTATATTACTCAAGTGGATGCGGCTATCCATCTTTCATTCTGTCCATTACGTCCATGTCATATGACAGCGGAGGAAAAAAACGGATTCACCTTAAACCGGGAACCATAAAACAAAATTTCTGCGAATTCTAATTAAATTCCTGCAATAACACTATTCACATTAGAATCACCTGCTTGCGATTTAATTATTTATTGCTGTTAAAACTATTACGGTCAATTTGTTAACTTATACGCTGTTAATCAGATAGTATTTTTCGTAATCAAAGAGAATGGAATATAAAATATTTAATATCAAATTATTTGGTTCTCAAATATAATAATAAGTAAAACTAAACTTTATTCACCAGAATATTTACAATGTGATAATTAAGTCGACAACTTAATTATCAAAATTGTATGTTTTTTCTCTCTCACAAATTTATAAGTGAATTTTACAAGAACAACAAAAGGCTGATTTTTTCATAGCTTGAGTAATTTTTATAAAACCATTTTTACATTGAATATAAAAAAATATTTCTTTTAGTTTATATATACTCTTTGGGCAACTAGGTGGTATCAAAAGTAAGAAATGAAAAAATAATATTTTTTGCAGTTGCTTTATCGAGTATAATCCAACAAAGAATTATTTAATGCACATATCCTCAACATTAGTTTGTGTCCTAAATTGTCCCTTGTATTACAGCAAAGCTTTTTTACGTTCATCTTTTCTTATTAGCACTAACCCATACTTAACTTATAGTAAAATATCCATTATATTAAAATAGAGAAAAATAACATATCAAGAGCTTCAACGTCCTAGGCAAAATCGAATCAATAATTACTATAAGTGTGGGAGGAGATATAGTACTATGCTCATTATTCAATTAGTGATTAATTCTTATACAGTGACAAATATTAAATTTCACAAATCATATCCAGAACCTGAAACTGCGCTATAATTTTTATAAAAATATTAACATCCCTTATACCGTAGTTTCATTATTTTAATATAATTTTAATCTCCAAAGTGCTGTTGTGTCCTGGAACAATTATTAGGTGTACAAATAAGTTTCCGCGGTTTGTCAAAAGATGGCCCCACCAGAAGGTTATGGAGAAATTGTCAGATGTAAAACGTAATATCCCAAGTTTAGTCATCTGGCAACACCATAACCTTAAAGTACTAGTGATTCCGTATCAGCATCACGTAATTTTTTTCGTGCAAAAATGTCAAGTTTTATTCCGAATAAGCATCATTTGCGGGAACTTTTGATTTACTTCTTTAATGTGAAA
The DNA here is from genome assembly GCA_031353405.1 of Baronia brevicornis. NCBI lineage: Eukaryota > Metazoa > Arthropoda > Insecta > Lepidoptera > Papilionidae > Baronia > Baronia brevicornis. The sequence goes on along the minus strand of JASFAT010002304.1, from coordinate 55,405 downwards.
AAATCTGCAGCTGAGGCGCATCGATTGCTTCTAGAAGCATATGGTGAAGCTGCTTTAAGTGAGAGAAGTTGTCAGGAATGGTTTCAAAAGTTTAAGAACGGTGAGTTTGACGTTAAAGACAAAGAACGCAGTGGAAGGCCGAAAGTGTACGAAGACATGGAATTAGAAGTACTATTGGAGGAAGATTCGTCCCAAACGCAAAAAGAACTTGCACTTACTCTACAAGTGACTCAACAAGCAATTTCACATCGTTTAAAATCGTTAGGAATGATTCAAAAACAAGGAAATTGGGTTCCATATGAACTAAAGCCGAGAGACGTTGAACGCCGATTTTGCATGAGTGAAATGCTGCTTGCCAGGAATAAAAAAAAGAGTTTTTTGCATCGTATAGTCACTGGTGACGAAAAATGGATTCACTACGATAATCCAAAGAAGAGAAAGTCATGGGTTAAGCCCGGCGAACCATCAACATCGACAGCTAAGCCGAATATTCATGGAAAAAAACTCATGCTGTGTATTTGGTGGGATCAGCTTGGTGTCGTGTATTATGAATTGCTGAAACCAAGCGAAACCATTACTGGAGCTCTCTACCGAACATAATTGATGAGATTGAGTCGGGCACTTAAGGAAAAACGCGCCCATTACTACTCCAGACACGACAAAATTATTCTTTTACACGATAATGCTCGTCCACATGTTGCGGCGCCGGTAAAAACATACTTGGAAACACTCAACTAGGAAGTTTTACCCCACCCGCCGTATTCACCAGACTTAGCCCCTTCTGATTATCACCTGTTCCGGTCGATGGCACATGGTCTGTCCGAGCAGCGCTTCACATCATATGAAGACACCAAAAATTGGGTAGATTTGTGGATAGCGTCAAAAGATGAAGAGTTTTTTCGACGGGGTATCCGAATGTTGCCAGAAAGATGGGGAAAAGTAGTGGCAAATGATGGAAAATACTTTGAATAAAACGTAATGTACTTTTCCTTTACAATAAATTCCTAATTTTTTATAAAAAACTGCGGAAACTTATTTGTACACCTAATAAATACTGAACGAACGGCAAGCGTCATACTTTTAGTATCGTTTCTCGGATAGCAAAGAGGCGGGGAAGACAGTTTTGTATAATAATAATTTTTCCCGTTAGAGAATAGGATGGCCAATTCCTAAAATCATCGCGGATAGCTGTGAAATATATATTTATTAGATAAGTGCTTGTATATACTTTTAACTTTCAACAAAATCATAAAAGCTTCCAGTGTTGTAAAGAACTGTACTTATGTAGGAAGCAAGGGAAGTATGCTGAAATAAACGAAAGATGGAGATCTGTGGTATCTGCCTAGCCCTACGGGAGACAGGCGTGACAATATGAGGTTGTGAAGGTATACTGGATTCAGAAATAAGGTATTCTAATCAGTGGTCAGTTTAGGTATTCACGGTGAAGTAATATTAATGAAAATACACTTAAGTGTCCACATCCAACGCGTTAGAATAAAACATTATAAGTGCAAGTGATCATCAACCTTCAAACTTCAAATACTTTTATCACAATAAATGGCATTTCTTTATAAAATAAAAACATCCATATATAATATCGACATATACAGCACGAAAAGTTGATTCCTTTAAAAAAATCTTTCAAGTCTTATAAAATGAATTTAGTTATGGTAACCCCTGAGGAGGCACTTCAGTAAATGAGCTGAAAGCGGACAGCTAATGGAACCGAAGCGTCGTAACTCAGGCGTCTGTAAACAACTAGATTAGATTTCCCATATACGAGTTAGAAATAGCCATATCCTGATATTCTTTGATTTTCTATACTTATTTATTTTCTGTTGACATCTATAACAACATAGGAAATGAAGTGTACTAATGAAAAAATGTTTTCTTTTGGTATTCGACTTCAGCTTTGTCACATTTCTTATTGTGCCACTAATTAAACTCTATTTTAACGCTACCTTTGCAATTATCTGACATTTCGAAAGTAATTCTTGTTAATTTAATAATATTCTTTTTGTATTGATAATCATTATCCCAATAGTCGTAAAAATTCACTGCTGGACGTAACACACTTGGTGGATGAATTGGACACTGCTTCCTATGTTCTGGTATTTGTTTCCATAGTTCAGTCGTACGACAGAGAAAGAAATGCCGGAACCCAAACAGTAAAATTATATATATTGATCATACGTTTTACAGATAATTCACTGCTTCGTCATGATCTATCCTGATTTAATTCTATGATCAAAATACTAAATCAAACTTAATAATAATATATAAACCTTTATTCAGATAAATACTAATATACTATTATAAACTAATCTTATACACCATCATTCTTGTTATCTGTTTTTCTAGTGACAAAGACCTCTTCCAACATTTTCCATTGACTCCTATCCCTGTTTCTCCTAATCCACAATTTTCCTGCTATTTCTTTTATTTCGTCGTCCCATCTTTTGTATTGCCTTCCGCGTCTCCGTTTCAGGCTCTTTATGTTCAACATTAAATGAAATCAAACTATATATATAATATATATATATATATATATATATATATATATATATATATATATATATATATATATATATATATATATATATATATGCGTGTGTGTGTGTGTATCGACCATATACACCAAATGCGTCAACATTGCGGCCATTGTACGTTAACCTCAATCCGCATTTAGGTCAGGACCAACGTCTGCGGTAATGACACTTTTTACCTTATTTTAGAATACGTTAAATATCACTTTCCTTAACTGAACTGCACTTGGGCGCAAATCTAAAATTTGGCAGTGGGGAAGTTTCTTTTTTTATGGGATGGAGAGCAAACGAGCAGGCGTGTCACCTGATGGAAATAGACCTAATGGCCCATAGACATTCGCAGCGCCATAGGCAGTGCGGAAGCGTTGCCGACCTTTAAGGAAAGTGACATTATGGGTGTGGGAGGGGAAACGGGAGGGGAAGGGGGAATGGGAGTGGGACGGGAAACGGGAGGGGAAGGGGGAATGGGAGTGGGAGGGGAAACGGGAGTGGGAGGGGGAGGGTGTAGGGCCTCCGGAACCCAGACCGCTCACCGGACGAAGCGTGGTAGCTAAGCTACCACTCAGACGCCGGTTTTCTGCGGGAGTATGGTACTTCCATGGGCGAGCCGACCCATTTATGCTACAGAGAAATAATATGCCATTCTTGACAAAGTATTTGTCTGCAGCTTGGCTCTACCACGTTTCTCGAAGACTCAAAATAGAATTTTTTAATATATGAGAGATGAAAAAGCAACATATTATATGATGGTTTGTTATGGATACTTATGGATTTCTAAAGATGTAGGACAAGGAAGAATCGCACCAGTAGACCAAAGGGCAGCCCTTTAGTGAAATGAATAATATAGTAAATTTATTTACTCATTGTTCCCTTATGAAAAGTCAGAAAGTGTCTAAAAAGTGTCAACTGGCTGTTCATCGGGGAACGCTTGTTCCGACTTTGATATATGGTGAAAGGTGAGTTTAGCAGAAGAAAAGAATATAAAGAAGTGATATGATATGATATGAGTAAAAGAAGGTGTCGTGGCAAAAGTTGAGAAAGGAATGGTTAGATGGTTTGAGCACATAGAGAGGATGGATGAAAGACGACTAGCAAAAAAATCAAAGAAAGCATACCTTGACCAAATTGCCGAAGTTTTAAGGAAAGCCCAGGTCAAGAGTACCCCTAACCGACGAGCTTGCACGAGGAGAGTAATGAGTGTGGAGGCAGGAAGGAAAGCCGAGATCGTAGCAGATGGAGCTCTGTGGTCTCTGCGGAAAACAGGCGTGATGATATGTATGTATTATATGTATTTACTCTTTCTGTATAATAACATTCTCTGTTATATGTACATATATATACATATATCATATTATACCTTTTAATATAAATACTTGAACATAAACCTCTTTCTTTGAAGCTGAAAGTATACGATCATCAAACAGCGAGAACAACCAGACCCCTATAACGTTAATATCCACCAAAGTTCGTTTATAACTCGTAAAAAGAGAATGGGTTTTTACGACTACATAACGAATGCTCTGCTCTGAAAATATATCTTCTTTCTTCGTTTTTTTTTTTCAATGATAAATAAAGTATACAAAAATAATCAATCTTGTTAATAGATATGTAAATATTATGTAGTATGTATGTGTATACATACATTATTATCAACAGCTGGTGACAAATACTACTACTACTACTACTTCTACTACTACTACTACTACAACTACTACTACTACTACTACTTCTTCTTCTACTACTACTACTACTACGACTACGACGACGACTACTACTACTACTACTACTACTACTACGTCTACTTTGGGGGAGGGGGGTTTGTCTGTAGACGCTCTACATGTGGGTTGACAACTAGGTTTATAAGAATCTGAGACCAAGTTTACTTACAATGATTATTTCACAGCAAATAAATCCTATTTCAAATATTAAACAATAAAAATATTCGTGCGGCGGTATAAATCATATGGTTCGCTTGTTTTCTACACAACTTAAACTAAGCGCACTTCACCCTGGTAAACAGCATCTTTATGGGAATGCTTTTACATTGGGATTTCACGCAGCTATTTTTCATTACTTGGTTCAAGATGTTTCTTATAAAAATATTTTTTAGACTAATTTGTCAATGATTAAAAATGTTAAAAAACCACCGATTGGCTCAGTGGCGAGGCCCTCCACCCACGGAGTCACGAAGGGAATCGGTCAATTGTCGCGGGTTCGATTCCCGCATCGGAATAAATATATATATATGAATTTATAAATATTTATTCCGAGACTGGTAACCTCCCCAATCCGCATTTCCGTTCCTGCCATTTCCTTTCTTCTCTATCCTTTCCCTTCCTCTCCGCCAATCCACGGTCTGCCCTGCCAAAGGATGCGTGGCTAAGGGCGAGCTTAATCGCAAGCGTGCCGACCGTCCCGGAATCAGGCTCCCCCGGGTACTATAGTGCCATACCTCAGTATGCAGGGCTCTGCTGGGGCTGACCTTCATCCTCCCTTGCGGCTCGTGGGATTCACTAACACGAATTAATGTACCTAATTTGATGAAAAAATGACGGCGACGTGGTTCGCCACCCGTCACGTCCTGATTCTCACGAGGGCGAGAAGCGACCAATGGAGAGCCGTTTCGCTGCGATGAATGGTAGCAGATGGAGCTCTATGGTCTCTGCCAACCCCTGCGGGGGATAGGCGTGAATATATATATTAATAATGTCCTTCAATATGATCTTTAGGAAAGAGTCACTCAAAATAAATTCCATGTACATTGTATATCTGTTTAATTTGTAAAAATTAATTACATGTATAATATATTTTCAGTTTAAGTAAATAAACAGGGTATTATATAAAACTTTTGCTACAGTCTATTAGTAATATTTTTAGTCCATATATTTAGGTCCCATAGCTCGGCACGAGACTCACCCCTGAAATAAGTAAAAAAAGGACATGGGAACATATATAACATATTGCTGGTCAACTCTTTCCCTCCCATTATTCACATGCTTTCTGTAAGCAATCACTGCATATGCCCTTGTCAGTTGAACCGCTTAGTCGTTTGCCTAACTCGCTCTTTAAAAAAAATCAAATTTGATTCATAGAAAAGACTTAATTAAAATATTTACGTTTTATAAACTTTTACCTTTAACAATATTAAAATAACAAGAACAGTGTGATAACAAAATATATTATTTATGTATTTTGCATAAAATAATATTTAAAGGCGAAGAATAATATTACATAAGAAATTTTGAATTATACAAATACAAAACTTGACGACATACAAAGCGGAATTATAATCGTTTATTCAGAAAATTCACTGAATTCACAGAGCGTTCGATGAATAGGCCAACTCGTGCAGAATAAAATCCCTAGCACAGACAGTTTCCCATAAAACGATTTATTGGGCTCGTTGAAAGAATATATATAAAAGAACTGATTACAAAAAAAATTAACGTTGAAATTTATATTCACTTTACTAAATATTTTTCAGTGAAATAGATTCTTAGAAAGATGCTATTTTCATAGATAGATCTAAGTAATAAAAATGTAGCCTAGAAAATATCGAAAATAAGAATAATGATATTATTTGCTTTCATTTATCTGTCACTTTGAAATTGTATTGACGCCTAAAATAGTTTTCTATGGACAAGAAATTGTTTCAGGGGACAAGTGAATCATTATGATTTCAATTTACATTTAGCATACCTAAACCAGGTTGTCATTATATCATAATTGTAAAATACTCTAATCGGTTATATTACTCGGGACGGAATGCTAGAATGCAAAAATGCGTAACCGAATAAGGGGTTACGTAGCGCACCTTGAAAAAGGCCTATATTCAGCAGTGGACTGCCTCAGGCTAGTGATAGCGATTATAGATGTTCAACTGTTTTAAAAAACAATTAACAGACAATTCAAAAAGGGCCCAATGATAAACAGCGCACTTTTAAAGCTGATGATCGTAATTATATAGCCTCCTTCACTTTATTTCAGGACTGAGGGTGTATTAATGTATTAAACACTACTAGCCATGACACACGAAAGCCTACTAGTGGAAAGTACAGGTAAATTGTTTTTCTTAGTAGTTAGACGGAGGAAGAAAAATATAAATTATAAGCGTGGCGTACAGTTGACCATAAGCTAACAGAAAACGTACGTGTTTCCTGAAATTCTTTTAGTTTCAAATGTTTAATATCTTGTTATATTAAATCATAAATTTCTTAGGGCAAAAACTATATTTGTTCCTATAATAAATTAGGTCAAAAAGATTGGTATTTTCATTTCATAAAAGCCTATAGACGGATGCTCGCTATTAGCTGGACTCAAAAGGTAGCCAATGACGAGGTTCTCCGATAAGTCAAGCAAAAACGTGAACGTTTGCAGACTCTCAAAGGTAGAAAAGTTGCTTATCTAAGTCATATTATGAGATATGACAGGTACAAGTTGCTGCAACTGATCATGATGGGATAAATTGTGGGCAAAAGACAAATTGCTCGAAAAAGGAAGTCTTGGCTACGTTATATAAGGGAATGAACCGGAGTAGCGAAGATTCGCATTCGGAGAGGTACTTTTAGAAGAAGAAAAGCCTAAAATTACAGAGTTAATTTAAGATTTATAAGAACTAGTATGTGAACTGAAGTAGTAACATAAACATTGTATAAGGACGTGCACGAAATATTTTAGACCACCTTTGGGATTATAAAGCACTTTGTAAAAGTAATATATACACCAAAGTAATCTTCAAAGAATTCTTCCATTGTATCATGTCCCACAAGATGTCCCTTTATTTCTTTGTGTTTTTTAATATCAGAGAATTGTGACGCCTCTGGCATTGTGTATGTGTACACAGTGATCATTTATCACCAAGTGACCCGCATATTTATTTGCTTGCTCTGCTGTATAAAAAGTACATACATACATACATACATATCGTCACGTCTGGCCCCTGTAGGGGTAGGCAGAGACCACAGATCTCCATCTGCTACGATCTCGGCATACTTCCCTTGCTTCTCTGTTCTCATTATTCTCCTCATGAAAGCCCGCCGATTAAGGTACTCTTGACCCGGCCTTTCTTAAAAACTTGAGCAATTTGGTCAAAATATGTTTTCCGTGGTCGCTTTACCGACCCTTTATATAAAAAGTATTATTTTTCAATACAAAAGTTTATATATCATTCATATAAATCGAAAACATAATAAGCGATTTCACTGCTACCTAGAAACGAGGTCAGACGTTTAGAGGTCTGTCTAAAAGAGGCGTCGCTAGCGAACTAAATGAGAACACTTTTATATAGGGCGTGGAGTTTGCCAAATTGTAGTAGTAAGGGGCTTAAATGAGTCACGGTCGATAGAATTTAAAGCGAAATCAGGTTCGTTGTTCAAATGTTTTTTGTACACAAATCTTATTATTGCAGATTCTTATTTTGTTAGCTAATGTCATTTTCATCAATATTAACAGGCCAAAATAATTTACCGCTACATATGACCTCTACCATGTTGGAAAGATATGCTCTTCGCGCGCCCTGCAGGTGGAGCTAACAACCTCATAAATCTTGAAGTATTAACGCATATCATCGACATAAACTTTCACCGGCCTGTGATGAGTGACTTGACAATAGATGGCGTTAGTACTACCTTGTAATACTCAAGTTCATTATTTAGTATAATGCAAGATCCAGGTGTACATTTTGTTTTATTATTATTTTTAGTCTTTAATTAAAGACATTTTATACTTTTGTGTAAATTTTTAAAGGACCTTTAAATTGATAACTTGAGATATATTTAATTTAATTTATTTCCTATTTCTCTGGAACGCTTAACAATTCCGAGTAAAATGTCTTTTTAAATTATTATTCTTGAATGTATCTCAACTTTACTATGATTACATGAAACATTATTTATTATGTAAAGATTAAATAAGATGGATAATTCTTGAATTTTAAGGAAAGCCAGAAAAAAATGAAATATATGATTCTATACTTAACACAGAGTAATGTGTCTAAATAACTTAGGGCTTTCTTTTTTCAAAGTTATTTTCTTTTTCAATTTGTGCAAGTTAAATAAAATGTCTTTCAAGTAATTAATGTTGAAAAACTCGGAGAGAATTTGTCTTTGAGAAAAGCAAAGTAAATATTAATTAAGAAATTCGAGGTGAATCGAATAAAAGCCAAGTTTAGAGAGCTTTCTATCGTAGACGAAGAAACTCTTTTAATTTCATTAACATTGGAGATTTTATTTAAAATTTACCTAAGAACATCGTTTTTCCCGCACTTCATTTCAAATTTATCAAGTAATTGTTATATATAATCATTCAAATTTTACGAAGAAATCTCAAAATTACCAAAATATTTTAAATTAATGTCATATTTTACAAAGTTCTCTATTTTCAAGGCGAGCCCTCTTTAAGGTAAGCCCTGTTTAACGAACTTACAGACAGACAGAAGAACAAACAAACAAAATATAAAAGAGTGCCACGCCTGTGTTTTGCGTTATTTTGTAAGTAAAACATATTTTGTTTTCACAGCTCATATATGTCCCACTCTTGAGCACGGGCCTTACCATTTCTAAAGGAACTGACATTATCCCACCATGCTTGCTAATACAGATTGGTGGGTAAACAGGTTCGAAATAAATATTTTTAGGCCATACATATATATGTATATTTATTTTATTTATTCAAACTATTTTGAACAAAATATACATCAGGCGGAATTAATGCCATTAGGCATTTTCTGAGAAGCTGTGAAGATTGATTTGAAGATGGTGTAGCTTGTTCAAAAGAAAAAATAAAAATTAATTTTATAAATTTAAATTATGCGATACGAGGATTGAACCCGATCCGATCATTGATTCCGTAGGAGGTGCCCTTAATGTACAAAGCACTTGATAACAAAAAAGTCTAATTTCATATAATCAGAGACCAAAGTAAAACCAATAAAAAAAGCACAGCCAACGACATACATACATATGTTAGCTTTCCGATTTAAGAAACCGAAGTAGCAATAAGCTGATCATATTTATCGGAGAACCAACATTCGTTGCAGAAGACGTATGCTGGAGTTGAGTTTGCATTTTGGTGAACGAAGTGTGAGACGCCCCTCGGTTAGAGAGTGTGAAGATTTGGTTGCATAATGTTATGCAACCAAATGCGAATATTAGACCCAGATAGATAATTTTGTTAAGAGAACAAGCAGAAGAATATGTGTGTTATCTAAAGGTAAGTGATAATCCGATAATACATATACTTCAGTTTAAGTCACGGTTGGTTTATTACTTGTCAAATTTCCTTCACAATCGTATGTAAAACGTATTCATCGCGTGATGAGATATAAACCATATAATCCGAGTGCCCCAACATTGCGGTCATTACAAGTTGACCTCATTTCGCGTTTAGGTCAGGAGTAAATTCCTGTGTAATACGTCGAGTCACAGAGCCTCGCTTTCATAATTGTTATGTAAACGAGGAGTTCTGTAGATTTGAACAATACAAAACCCAATAAAATACAAACAACTATTACCTAAATAGCCTAGTGATGAGTTACCGCCTTTTTTTGTACGATAGGAAGGGACGTCACTCACAGCAAAGCACGACATTCGCAATGCAATAGACATGGCAAGAGCGGCCTTTGGAATCATGGCTTCAACTCCAGTATATACATATACAAAATATATATATATATATATATATATATATATATATATATATATATATATATATATATATATATATATATATATATATATATATATATATATATATATATATATATATATATATATATATATATACATATACATATACATATATAGCCACACATACTTAGGACTTTACAGAACACTTACAGAGCAATAGAAGAAAAGCATTAAGAAGTATGCATGGTGTAACTTTGAAAGATAGAATAAGAAATGAAGATATAAGAGTGTGATACCTACTTGAGAGTGTGATAATGTGATACATACCTTGACCAAATTGCTAAAGTTTATAAGAAAGGCCAGATCAAGAGTACATTTAACCGGTGGACTTGCATGAGGAGAATAATAAGTGCGGAGGAAGCAAGGGAAGTATGCCGAGATCGTAGCAGACGGAGATCTGTGGTCTCTGCCTACCCCTACGGGAGACAGACGTGACGATATGTATGTACGTATATATGTATAGCCTAAACATATTTTACAGGCTAACTATATTTACAGCCTGGGTGTCAAGCCAATCATCCTTTCACAGGCGTGGTAGGTTGATGTCCGTTCCCTATAGAAGGATCTGGAGGGCCCCATATCTAACATTGCCACTTTTGAATAACTTCTATATTCACGCACTTAGAAGTTATTTAAGAAACCCGAAATAATTCCACGAGACGTGTTAGTTAGCAATATTCGTAATCCTCTTTATTTCTCATCTTACACGAACGAAGTATATAAATTGAGTGTTTCGAGTGTGAATGACTCGGGCCGGCGAGCATAATTTATTTCTCGCTACTCACATATAATATATGAAGGTTTTTTAACACGTTACGTCCTTCACGTGAACAGTTCACGCAAACATCCAAGGAATGATGTGAAACAAGAGCTTTTAAAAGCGCAAGTTCCACGGAGATGCGTTAATTTTGTTCAAGTACTTTTAGTGATCAGCATATGCATAATTACTGAAACCTGTGAGGGATATATATGAGTATAACTCATCAAAATCATTAAAATTTCTTACAACGATCTCATCATCATCAAGGCATTACAGCCGCGGGTGGGCCTTAGCCTGGTCCAGTAAATTTTTCCAGTTAGATCTTCTTTTAGCTTTTTCCCTCCAGCCTCTCACACCGATTGCCTTTAAGTCGTCCTCGACTCCATCTAGCCATCTGAACTTAGGCCTTCTGCAGCTTCTACGACTATCTGGTTTGCTGTCGAGTAGGCATTTACGAGTAGTCCAGCTTCCCTCGCAGTTTTCTCAGGAGGAAGAAATACAGACTTTACTTCTGGTAGCATTCTGCTTATAATGTCGATGTCATCCACGTATCCGAGTATTTGAATTGCTATTCAAATACTATAATATATATATTTTTACAACGATTTTTCTTGGTGGATTTCAACATATGAAGTGTCGGTAAAGAGGGAAAAGTAAATAAATATGATAGATTATTAATGGAGTCAGGCGTTACTTTGCGGAAATCCATCACTATGTGGACAGTCAAAAGTTTTACTTAGCTTTACTTCAGGTATAGTAGTCACTTGTCGGTTGTCTTCTGTAGAGTCTACTATACCTGAAGATGCCTCGTGTTGGGGCGAAACACGTGTCGTTTACCAGATGGAAAAGTGGTAATGTGTGTTTGGTGTTGTGTATAGTGGTTGGAGAATTGATGTCCGATTTTCGGTAAGTTTTTGGTTAAAGTTCCAAATAAAATCACTTCATCCAGCACAAAAAACACACATTATTAATTTTCTGTTATTGTTTTGCTTGTCGCGGATCTTAGCTAAGTAAAACTTTTGACTGTCCAAATATGACAGTCTAAGAATATAGTTATCAAATAAAAAATACTGAATAGGCGATTCCATATAAATATTTATATATAAACATATACATACATTTTATATGTATATTCAAATACAAGAAGCAAAAAACGGAGTTGCCTCCCATTTTCAAAATAATTAAACTTATCTAATTTCGAACTTATGTCATGCATGCATTTATAATATGAACGGCATCACTATTCCACCCACATTTCGCAAAACAGCTTACATAACTTCTTTCAAGACATATTGCGTAACTTTCAAATTTATAATTCTAAAAAACTTCATGTTTTAAAGCAAAAAAATATGATGCTTTAAGAGCAAAATTATTCAAAACAATGATTCAATCACAATACATCCCACTCCTAGGTACGGAGCGGTCCATTTCTGAAAGAATGGACAAAAACCCACCACGCTTGTCCAAAGCAGATTGGCGGGTTTTTCGAAGCTCCTTCATATACCGAATTAAAGTAAATACAGTGATACAAATTAACAATACTTATATAAAAATTAACGGACCGAATGAAAATAATATATATGCAAAAAAGTTAAATAAGGAAAATCTTCATGTTTTAAAGATTATGATTATTAAAAAATATGTCGTTTAAAGAGCAAAATCTTTCAAAACAATCATTCAATCCCACTGCTGGGTACGGGGCGGCCCATTTCTGAAATAATGGACAAAACCCACCACGCTTGTCGAAGCTCCTGCATATAGAAAATTAAAGTAAAAACGCCAATACAAATTAACAATACTTTTATAAAAATTAACGGACCGAATTAAAATAACATTTATGCAAAAAAGTTAAAAAGGGAATAAAAACACTCTTAACATTTATACCAAAGAAGATACTTATCATGAATGTCATTTAAAATGAGAATAACAACAGTTAGAGAGCATCTGATGTTAGTATTTTTGAATAGGCTGTCTTCAAATAGTAGCATTTTGTATTAATTACCACAGAAATTAATTTACAGAAATGGCATAATTATTTTAGTTTCTCATTTATTTTAGTTTTTTATAAACTTTGCCCTTATACCAAAATAGCTTATTGTTTTTGCTTGTAATAAATATAACAATGCTTATTAAATTATATAAAAATTTATTCCAAAGTAAGATTTCTGCTTTTCAACCCTAGGCCATCATCATTATCACAAACAGTCTGCGACAGTCCACTGCTGGACATAGACCTACCCTAGGACGAGTCACTTTAATCATTATCTTTCAGTTCAAACATCGTGTGTTAGTTAGTTAACAAGTTTCTGTTAGCCACCCTGCTGGTAGGTAGTATTCTTTGAATATAAAATGATCTAATATATGTGCATACATAGGTAGAAATGTAATTGATGTTATATGTTAAACAGGCATGTAATTACAGCATATATTTATTATGAACAATTATTATGAAGTCTTATTAAAAATATGTCCACATTCAACGTATGAAAATATCAAGAAATTGAAGTTTCAATTTCTCTATTTTATCACCACAACTGAAATGTATACATTTTGAAAAGACTACTTTTGAGTATGTGAAACACAATATGTGTTTTTGTTTTAATGTGAATTTGTATCCGTTTAAATATTATATCCGTTTTAATTACTAAGCTTTTGCAGTGCGCTCTCCTCTTTGATACGTAACGTATTTATAATTAAATTGATATAAAATTGCGTTTAAGCATTTGTTTTTTATTCCGCTTCTATTTTTAAAGGAGACTAGCAACGTTTTTAATATAATAGGATTCTTTTAACCATTCCAACTATGCTTTGTTGGGAAATGGTTCATATCAGTCGCCCAGTCAATACGAACCCACGATCTATGATTGTAAGCCCAACCTTTATCAGATGAGCTATTTTCGCTTTTTTCTATATTATTAAAATAAATGAGAGAGAATAGATTATAGTCTAGAACTAGACATGATCATTTAATAGAAACCTATTTATGACAGGTATTTCTAACAAGTAATAAATAATAGAGTACATACAGCCGGCTTTACATGCTGTGGTGCATTATAGAGGCATGGCCGATAAGGAATCTGAAGACTACGTCAAAGAGATATTTTTTCGAGATGCTGAGGGTGGATAGGACAGCAGCTACCTATTTGATGATCACAAATATTAATTTAACACATTTTGATGTCGATCTGCGAAAGCGTGACATATAACATGTAACTTAAATATTTTTCATTAACAAAAATATTTAACCATGGTGCTGGACATAGACCAACTGAAAACAAAATTTCACCTCACGGGGAAGAAGGATCGATGATCTCATTAACGGCCGTTAAAAATTTATGGCTTGCGCTTTTATGTTGTTCACTATCAGTCGATGGCGATATAATCATCCTGAAAGACTGACAGCCTCAGATATGGTACAGACAAGTGAAATTGATATTTCAGCTTGAAATGTGGTTGCGCGATTTTTTTTTTTTTGGAAAGAGAAATGTTTTTAAAAATTCTTTTTGTTTTCTTGGATTTTTGAAAAAAAAAGTTTTATAATCTTATTTTGTAAATGCTATGACACTTTCCCTTTGACGTAAATAGAACATGACATTAAATCGGAGAGGGATAAAAGGGACTGAAAAGTCATCCTACGCTTGCCAATTAAGTGGAATTTTGCTTTGAATTTGTTAAATAAATTTCTTGCAATTAAATTATAATAAGAGGGTTTTAAATATGAAATTGCCATTTTATCGTACTGCCCAGTTTGTATTAAAATTAAACCCGCATCTGACACCAATTATGCATTACATTGTCAAACTTTTTTCGAATGTAAACTATAATATTCTAAATTTAAAAAAATACATGACGGAGGAAACCGAACCGTATCCAAGTACCGAGTAATTATTTTTTTAACGTTAGCATACCCACAATATTGAGCAGTTTGCTCAAAAAAAAATTCAAATTAGTAAAATAAAAGAAAAGATGCCTCGTGATTTGACTGAACGGCAAAGGGCAGCACAGGCCATTTATCTACCACTGCTGGGTAATGCAACTTCCAATTTTTAGAGGCATGGACATCAACCCACGATATACATACATGTAATTATCCCGATGAACCCGTCACCATTGACTTCAAAGCGATTAGCTTCGCCACTCAACCAATTAGGTTGTAATTATTACATAAATGATCCTTATTATTTTATGTTGCAATAAAAAACAGCGTAACAAAGCTAATTACCTCTTGTCAAAGATAAATGAGAACGCTGGCATTTAGAAATGTTTCATCAGTCACACTGTAACGGACAGTCATGTTCTCGGAAACATTTCTCCAGTTTCTACTTTGTCACTTGTTTATGTCGATCTTTCAGTTAAATCTTGGGTCTACTTACAATAACAATATCATAGTGTATTCCTACTTCTTTTTTTATTAATGCCTCTCCGACTAGCGAAGTTTGGTAACCAAGTTAAGCTCAATCAATAAGTAAAATTATTTTAATGTTTTTTTTAGCATGTTAAAAGTCTCAGATTATGAATTATTTCGTTGACGTAGTGGCATACAGAATGAAATGGCATATGACATGAGAAGGCAGCACTGCTTTTATTGCTCGATTTCTTACCAGAAGACAGAATATCAAGAAAGTCCAGATTTATATTTTTAGACCGACCATCCTGAGATCGGGCTCCCCCGGGTACTATAGTGCCTTACCTTAGCATGCGGGACTCTGCTAGGGCTAACCTCAATCCTCTCTTCCGGCTCGTGGGATGCACTATGACGAGTTTTAATAAACCTAATTTGTTAAAAAATGACAGCAACGTGGTTCGCCACCCGTCGCGTCCTGATTCCCACAAGGGTGAGAAGCGACTAACAGAAAGCCGTTTCACTACGAGGAATGTGAGAGGAAGAATGAATGAGATGATGGATGAGTGTGGAGGAAGCAAGGAAGGTGTGCCGGGATCGTAGCGGGTGGAAATCTGTGGTCTCAGCTTACCGGAACGGCCGGTAAGATTTAACAGCCGTGACGATAGGTATGTATGTATTTTATATTCGTTTCTTTTCCAGTTTTTGGTACAGCTGATGATTTAAACCAAAAATGTTTAAATTTAAAAAAATTCACGTACTTTTATAATTTTTAGTTTATCTTTTTGCAATCGTTAATAAAATACTTTTTATTCATCCACTCAAGTTCAAATACATTTTTATAAATTTTTAGTGGATGATATTTGATATTAATACAGTTATTTTATCAATACTGATTCATTAACTAAACTAAATTATTAGTATGAATTGTCTTTATATTTTTTTATATTACTTGTTTTGTATACGTACCCAATAATATTAAAATAAATATAAACAGGTCTTATTTTTTCGTCAGAACCTTTAAATATTTTCTTCAGTCGTCTATCCATATCCATGTTATATTCAAATTCATATACTTCGTTATACTTGACTCTTTTGACATGGTTCAACGATGCGTGATATTAGCTAAATGGTTTGCAATACACCAAGTAAATTGCGATCTTACTCCGCCGATATTCGATCCATTTTACCAATATCTGAAACGCAGAAGGTTCAAAGTCGTCGTATAAATTAATGGTACTAAGTAAAATTATCCAATATTGAAGGCATGATTTTTCAGTTTGTAGAAAAATCTCAGTGGAAATGATTAGACTTTACCAAATGGCTATAATATATATTTTTATTAAAACATGTTATATATATATATAAATTAATTTTTGACTGTATGAATTTTCGATGTATGTACCTATATAAAATTTAAATTCTCTCAATACTTTATTTATTTAATGCAAGTTCAGCTTAGAGAATAAAAAGCAAAACAAAACTTATTTGATCTGCTCTGAATCTGAATCCGTATTGTTTTCTGGGATTATCTTTTTTTTTGGAGAGCTAAGCAAACGTTCTTTGGAGCGCTAACCATGAACATCGGCAATACTAAGGGTACAAAAGACCCGTCACTTACTTTAGGTTAAGGATATGGATAATGGGAGAGAAAGAGACAGATAAAACAAGAAAAAGAATCCCTACACTCACCGTATGAAACACGGTGAGTGTAGGGATGAAGAAAGAAGAATGGACATAATGCTATGATGTGGTATTACTTTTCCGGTCATACTGGCCCTTACGTGTTTCAGCGTGACTTTACCACTATATTTATTTTATTGTTACTTCAAATATGATAGTTTTCACTTTGTTACTGTAAATTAGAAATAAATAGAGAAAAATCAAATATTTATTTTAAAGGGAACCTAAATGTAAGACTTATCTCAGAATATTAAGGAGATATAATGTCAATAATATGTATTATTGACATGACACTGGGGAGCTAGTGGGGGTGTCGTAGTGTGCGAGGAAAAGACAAATGTTAACATAGGACATTTATGGTTCGATGACTGTGCTGAGTTCTAGTTTATGTTATCACCATCATGAAATGAGGTGCATGACCTTATACGATGTACTTGGAACACCAAGTTTACAATTCATGCAATATTTTTATAGAATTTTATATTTATTATTATATTTTCATAGATATTATCTATTTTTATTTACATTACTATTACAAAAACCTCTCACTATTGTGAAACAATGAATATATTAAACCCTAAGATTAGACTTCTAGACATTGACCTGAAGGAAATGGAGGTTTTGCCGTAATTCCTACGCTTTGCGGGAAAATCGGAGATCACAGCTTAGTATTTATTACTCAGATAGACGTCGCTGTTTATCTCCTAATCTATCCTAGGAAAACAACCAGCAGCCTTTTGTGAAACTTTTGCACTAATACAAAAACCTTCCTGAATCATCCCATTTGCAGTTTAGGAGTGTATGTGGGACAAACAAACATTCGTTTATACATATATGTACATATACAGATGTTCTCGAGACTTATTAGCTAATAATATGCTTATTCCTTTGTATTTGCCAGTTCACGTGAGCGCGTAGATAAGTCGGATCGGTACGTATAATTTATTCCTCGGTTTATTTACGTGAAAGCTTTCTCGCTTCAGGTTACGCCTTTCGTATAAACTATTCACATAAAAACACTTAAAGTGCAAAGGTGCCAGTAAGGGAGCACTTTTAAAGCATGAATCACAAAAACTCGATGATAAAGCAATAATATATTATTTTTTAATCGTGATCGAGTAGTTTTCATGTGCGTAAACGATTCATATGGATTTCTTACGGGAAAGAAAGGGAAACGCGCAAGCATGGAAAGCAAGCAACGCCACCCATAGACTTTTATATGCTTGTTTTTGAAAATTTCAACAACTATTTTCTATTCTTTCTAATTTCAGTATAATATTGAAATTAACAAAAACTAAATAAGTTTCTTTTCATCATTTAAATTTATAACCAATAAAAAATTTCAAGGTAAACATAATTAAGAAAATAGAGTTCTGAATCGTTTAAAAGTCATCTTCAGAAAGCTTTTAATTGTAGTTTTTATTTTACTAATTTTCTCATCTATAGATTGTTCTAATATTCGGTGTACTTACAGATGAATTTCTCAACTAAGGACTGTAATTAACCAAATGTCAAAACGGACATGATTTGTCAGAAAACACAGGCGGGATTATTAGGTACCGGTTTTTGCATTTATGATTGAAGTGGCCCGCTAAAGAATCCTGACAGGCACTCGTGTGCCTTTTATGCGGCTTAACGTATCACAGTAATAATTAAAAAATATACCCCCATTCTCTAAAATAAAGACGGGTCGTTTAACGTTTATTTCCCGATAGCCTTTCTCGGCTCTCCTTGACTGACCTTAATTGAGTGAAGCGTCTCACGTTAAAAATATTCCACTCTTTTAGGATCGCCTTAATGCCTCGAACATTAAGCATTTTTCCAATAAACACCTGGCATTATTCATTTATAGGAAGAAATTTGTGTTCTCTATTGAAAAAGATAGTTAAGGAGTTTGATAGGAAGTTGTCTCATGATTTCGCAGAAAATATAAAACTGTTCTGCAAATCCATTAAATCAGCAAGGAATGAAGGGATGTGTAGCTTCACCGTGGTTATTCAACCTATTCGTGGATAATTGGTTGACAGACCTGAGAGATAGTTAGTGTGACTTAAATATGAATGGATTACTCATCAAATGCCTCTTGTATGTTGACGACCAGGTGTTGCTGGCTTCGTTGAAAAGAGATGATGAATATGGAGCTTTAGAAAGGAAAATAATGAAGATGAATGTTAGTAAGACGAAAGTGATGGTTTTTGAAAGGGACGACACTACGACGCAGTGTGATGTTCTGATTGCAGAAGAAAAAGTTGAGCAAGTGAATGAGATTGTATATTCGGGGTCATTGTTTACAAGAGATGAAAAATATAAAAGTGACATTGAAAGACGAGTGAAAGCTGGTAATCAGGTCAATGGAGTCCTGCACTCGTTTATGAAAAGTCAGAGTGTGTCTAAAACGGCTCGACTGGCGATTCATCAAGGAGTCCTTCTTCCGACTCTGATAAACAGTAATTAAAATTGAATTTGGCAGAAGAGTCATGAAAGCAGACTGAATGCGGTGGAAGTGAGAACATTAGGAAGTATGTGTGGTAACTTTGAATAATAAATTAAGGAATGGAGATATAAGATAGCGATGTGAAGTAAAAGAAGATAAAAGTTTAGAAAGGGATGCTTAGATGGTTTTGGTACATAGAGAGGATGGATGAAAGACGACTGGCAAAATAAATTTACGTTGCGAATGTGGATGGAAGGGTTTGTAGGGGAAGAACAAAGAAAACATATCTTGACTAAATTGCCAAAGTTTTTAAGAAAGACCAGGTAAATACTACATCTCATATTCTATTAAGGCATAATAAAAGCTTGGTGGCGTAAGCGGACGGAATAAAATAAAGTGACTATATTCTATTCTAGAAACCACGAATAAAATATTTATTCCAAATTCGAAAAATTCCAATCGACCGATGTCTCAGCACGGTCTTGCCTAGTGGATACTATGCTCAATCCAATTTCAAATTCAAAAAAAAAGATAAATAAATCAAGAGAAATCACATGTATTTTAATTGTTAACAGGTATTTAATCTGAAACTGGGTGCCCCACCCATTCGCCACGGGCTTGCGTGATGGGCTTTGTCCATTCCTCCAGTACTATGAACCCGTGCACAGTGGTGAGGGCATATTTGGAACGTGAAAATAGAAACTAATGTAAGACATTCGACCTCACATTTGACATGTAACTGTGCTTCAATTGCATAATTATTTAAGCAGCTCATTTTCTATTCAGTTTTCATACAGCCCCTTATACATCGTTAATAATTAGGAGCTATCAGGTCTTTTGATAGCTGTCAACTACCTATTTCTTTTATTTGACTGATTGAAAAGCTTTCCATTTAGAGCGTTTATATAAGTCTTAATAAAGTATCTTTGCTTAAGATGACTTTCGTATACAATAGTACCTTCTTATTTCTCTTTTAAGTATAAAATTGATATATGATTCCCGGGACTAAAATAGGGCAAGTAAACTTCTTCCCGTGGGTATTGTACGGTGTATTGACAATGCTACGAAATACCAATAAACGGACGGCAGCATCTACTTGAGTAATAAAATCTTATCTACGATCCCCAGTCCGCCTGTCAAACGAGGGGATTGCAACAACATCCCTCAATTGAAAGAAAAACGAATGTCTAGCAATGAATTGTTACAACTTCTTGTATTGATATTCTTGTATTAAACATTTATGTAACTTATGACTGAACTAATCTATTTTAGTATTATATAATAGTACTCTATGGTTCGTTGGTATCGTTTACAAGCTTCAGTTTAAATAGCAGACTTTGTTTTTTTATGAGTTACGAAGGAAAACGGGCAAGCGTGTCACCCGATGGAAAGCAATCAACGCCGTCCGTAGATATTTGTAGTACTATAGGCGTTGCAGGCGTTTGAGAGACGTGAATTTGATATTTTTGTAAGTTCCAATGCTGTATTGATTCAGAAATACCGCTGAACATAGCTGTTTCCACAGGGTAGTGGTGCATGGAAAAAAGTTTGTAAAATATTGATGTAGAGCATTGATTTAAATATAAATACATAGAAACACTAATAGAAACATTAAATAAATTCCTCGACTGTTTACACCGATTATATATATTCAATAAATATATCACCTTCGTCCTTCCGTTGTTACTGTTCACCGGATAACGAGGTGGTGTGATGTACCAGCCCGCCCCCACACAAAGCAAATGGAGCTTGAATAAGTAACGAGATAAACTGAGCACTTGCAATTTCTTGGAACAACGTCAAAGGAATAAAGAAATTTAAAGGTCAGGTCACTAACAAGAATATTTTTAACCTGGGATTGCATTCAATATGATAAAAAAGAACCGAAGTAAATACACGGAATCCCTTCAAAATCTTTTTAACTTAGGAGGATATAAACTACACACAGAAGTACGTAAAAATAGAAAAAATGGTGTATTTTTTTACGGACATAAAAAACACAAACACATAATAAACGCGCACATCAACACCGCTTTTATAGTAAACATAGAACGGGTACAGCGGCAGTCGACACAATCACTTACATTACCCACAATACACACGCACAATTTGAGCACACACACCCACTATACATACACCCACACTTCATAACGACGGTATACGGAAAAACTCAATTTATGTTTGTGTATGCCGTAAAAATGAATTATTTAATATAAATAGATTATTTAATAAAAATAAACAAACAGTTTATTCAGCCGCTTCAGATTAAGTATCAAATATAATCAGTAAAAGAAGCTGAAAGGAAACTCATAAACATCTACATCACTCGAGTCTTGAAGATGCAATGTCATACCAATTCAGATTGGGTCCTTAGAGTGTTCTACAATTAATAAATATTATTATTTTCGTAAACATAAAAATTATTGCAAATAAAATAAGAGATGTCGGTTAATAAAACATAGTAAAGTATTACGTTAACGGCTGGAACGTTTTTGATGAAGTTTTTATTTGTGTTTTTGAGTTTATCCGTGAATGGCTTAGAAATTGAACCTGGTAGATGACACTGCAATCTGGTTCTAGAGTTATTTACAGGGTAGGACAACGTCTGGCAGGCACGCTAATAGTAAATAATATATAAAGCATAACCTCGTAGCGCCTCTAGTTCGTTTACTTTATTAATTAATTACATGTCATCGTTTTATACTCAACATGATATCTAAGCGCGATAATCCACTGAACTAATTAATATACAATTATTTTTGTTATATTTGTACACTATATATAGTCTAAATAGCATCTATATAGCATGTTTAATTGGGTTGTGGGATACCTCTCGGCTAGATGGTGCGACGATTTGCGCAGGGCAACTGGTAGAAACTGGATGCGTGAAGATCTCTGTTAGCTGCATTGCGCAGATCCTCGCTCCATCTAGAAGAATTCTTACACTACGTTTGTCTTCACACCAGAACTTTCCAGCACAGTCTACTCTAACTGACGATTCTCCGACAAATGTCTCCACTCCATTGCAACTTCCATTTGCTTACTTGAAGACATATGTCGGCGAAATTGGTTCTCTGGCGGATTTCTTCCTTACGAGTCTTATTCACCAGAGAATCTCCGACCATGGCCTTTAGATGGTATTTAAATTTTCGCTTAAATTTACTGATGGAATACGTAACATAAAATGTACATACGTATGTATATAATAAGTAATTTATAGGTCAAAATAATTTTCCTCAAATATATAACAATCTGAGTTAGCTAAACAAAGAATATTCAATTCTGTACGCATTTCAAGAAACGCTGAAGTTATTTTGTATTTTTTTTCTTTAGGTTGCATTCGGAAGCTTTAATATCATTTAATAATAATGTATATCCTGTTTTAATAGTACTAATTCAATATGCAAAAGTGAATATACAAAGATACACATACTAAATAAATATTTCTAACAAAACAATCGCGCTGATTGAATCCATTTGTTCCTACTGTATTATGAAGATTGATATCGCTTTCCATCTCATGTATTACTTGGCAAGTATTAGTTACGACTCCGTTTTATGCGACTGATGAATGACGGATTCATACATGAAAACCTTTCTCTGTCCCTTGAGATCTCTGAAAATATTTGAACACACTCAAGGATAAACTTGGGATAACATAAAAATTACGTAAGATAAAATTCTTTATAAATCCAAGCCTCTGAAAAATATATTGTGTTAACATACAAATCCTTATTTCATCTATTATGCAACATGGAAATTACAAAGTATTACGTTGGAAGGTAAAACGAGAATATTTCATCTAAAATTTATTTCTTCGAAAATCTATTTTTCATTTTTAAGCACATTTATTTAAAATCTATTAAGTTTTTGATGCGCTCAGAAGTGTTTATAATTAATGTTATTCAAAATAAGTACTTTTATTACATATCAAAATCTTTCGCCCAACTATCAGAAACACGTGAAATCCATATGAAGTTGAAAAGCTTACCATCTGAAGTTAAAAAGCTTACCTGATCTCAATTCGAAAGGCATGGTATCAAGCGTGTAAGTGCCCGTCCTCTGCAGCGTGTCCCGGTCACAGATTCCCCCCTCTCTGCGACATTGCACGTCCAATGCACACACACACACACACAAAGCACACACAAACACTTATTTTAAAACACTTTCACGCTGAATGTGTCAGATGATAAGCATTGTCACGCTGCCCGGGTAACGTGTTACGTCAAAATTTAAGAGGGATGAAACGCGACGCAGCCTCCTCAACCAAGTCGGGGTCACTTCTGGCAACTGGGAGGCGGCGCGCGCCGCTAGCGCCCCCCGTAGTCATGACAACATTCCCGGGCGGTCTGTCCCGTTTTCTTTCGTATATGAAAACAAAACTGTCTAATTAATTGCCCAATATCTTGAACAATGCAAAACATTATTAAAATATCAAAAAGACAAGAATCGGATCGAAAGCTACCGTTTTTTTTTTTTTTTATGGGATAGGAGGGCAAACGAGCAAGCGTGTCGCCTGATGGAAAGCAATCAACGCCGCCCACGGGCAACCGCGACACCGCAGGAGTCGTTATCGTTTGTAAAGCGATAAAAAAATTTTCCGAAACTTTTCGTTTCAGAACCAATATGAATTGAAACCTTCACAAAACAAGCCACACATTTCCGCAAGTGCCGCGCCTGCTTCTTTGCCTTCAAATATTATTTAATATTAAATTTTATTTAAATAAGTTATTCCCTCGTCAATTTCCCAAGTTTAATGAAAACAAGTAATCATAAGTTTTTGCAACTGCGGAGTATTTTCAATATTTTAGACCTTCATCATCAGCAGACCGCAGCACTCCAGAGCTTGACATACGAGTAGGCAACCTCCAAGGTGCATTACCAGCCTCAAAACTTTGGCACAGATTCATCATCCAGATTCTGTCAGCAAAAGCAAAGATCCTAACTACACTTAAATTTGCTAACCATTTTCTTAATAATTTTCAACCATTTTCTCGATAATTACGTGTCATTGCATCGTTAAAAGCTATTTCAGTATTAGCTTTCAGTATTTTTATAAGTACATATAACTTTTAGTCCCAAGATTAAATAAATATTATTATATATCATAAGTTAAAACAAATGAAAGAGAAAAGATTGTGTGTGTGTGTGTGAATGACATAGAAAAGAGAAAGATTTTTAAAAATATTTGGACATCTCCAGATTCTGTATCATATAATAATAATTTTATGGGACATTACCACTTTTCGAACTTTTTACCTGATCTTCGAGTTAACGCATCCTATCACAGTAAGTCACCTTGACCAATTTGATCTCCACCTCTTTACTATTTTACCACAATGTATTTGACATAATTGTTTCAACACAAAAGGAGACATCTTCAGGTATACCTGACGTAAGTTTTGACTGTTCATCTAATAATGCATTTGTGTTAAGTAACGCCTGACTCTTTAAATCATCTCTG
This sequence comes from Baronia brevicornis, assembly GCA_031353405.1. Taxonomy (NCBI): domain Eukaryota; kingdom Metazoa; phylum Arthropoda; class Insecta; order Lepidoptera; family Papilionidae; genus Baronia; species Baronia brevicornis. The sequence continues at coordinate 30,491 of JASFAT010002304.1, read as the reverse complement.
ACGAAGTTCTTTTAGAATCTTATCCATCAAGGAGACTTAAGTCGTATATATAAACAAGACCAAAGTATTTTCCAACAGACCAATAGATATTGTAAGCGTGCCTTGCAAGTATACTCGTATTTATATGCCATATTTTGACAGCACTAATGTTACTATAAGCTTTTGAATATCATTAATTAGAATCTGTTTGCAGTTTTTATTTGAAAAAAACGTTTAATAGTGGTACAGCCACACTGCAGACGTATTTGTCAAGAGTGGCATAATATTTGTCTGTAGCATAGATGGGCCGGCTCGCCCGCGGAAGTACCATACTCCCGCAAAAAACCGGCGTCTGAGTGGTTAGCTACCGCGCTTCGTACGGTGAGCGGTCGAGTTCCGGAAGCCCAACCCTCCCCCTCCCCATCCATCTCCCATTCCCACCACATAATGACACTTCCTTAAAGGTCGGCAATGTTTTCGCACTGCCTATGGCGCTGCGGAAGACTATGGGCGGCATTGATTGCTTTCCATCAGGTGACACGCCTACTCGTTTGCCTTCCTATCCCAAAAAAAAAACAAAATTTTATACTTATTTGTTCCTTATGGACTTAGTAATTCTGGAAAGCCTTGAACATAAGAATTTTCTATAGTACCGAGATAATGTAATCTAATATATTAGGAAGATCATACATAGAGGTTAATAGTGATACCGCCATGCGTTAATAGATTAGCTTGATCGGGAAAGTATCGTATTCTTACAAAATATCGGTTAAATCCTCGCTCATCATTCATCCTTGACCTGCCTGGGAGTAGCGACGACTGGAGGATTTCCCTCAGGACGTCGAGTGTGGAGCGGGAAACTTTTAAACTGCGAATCAACTGTACGACGCTCGACATAATATATAAAACCCTGGCTATTTTGCGCATATGGTGTAAATTGATTTCAGCCGTTGCGCGATTAAACGCGCTTGTACGTTTTTTTTTTTTTTAATTTTCTTTGTTTTATATTTTCTCTCTCCAGTAACCCATTCTACGAACATTTGCACAACGGTTGACATAAATTTTATTATGTAAAACGTTAATAGTGAATGAAAAAAGATATATATTATATTATTTACATGAATCCCCCAAGGCCTTTCAAAATACAGAAGTTTTATTAACGTACAACGCTAGCCATGATAGTCGATGTATTTTAGAAGTTTACCTTTTCTTCGGTCACTTTTAAGAATTTTTTGTACTTACAATGATTCTTCCCGATTTTTTGGCTTTTATTTTTTTATCGTATAGAAAGGCAAACAAGCAACCTAATGGAAAGCAATTAACGCCGCCCAATATACACCTACAATATAGCATCACATGCGTTGCCGGCCTTTAAGATATTTTATAGGCTTATAGACTTGTTTTTTATCATGTTCATTATTTAAATAAATTACTTTTTCTCTCTTTTATATTATGCATTACAATAATAAATTATTATTAAGAACATTACAGCTTTTAAAAATAATCCTAAAAGATCAGTTTTATAAGCTAACTCTGCAAGACCCTTCTATATATCTAACTTTGTGAAAATTTAAATTTTACTTGGAACTTTTGAATATAATTAATTAGATCCCGCTTGCGGTTTTCATCTCAAAGGAGAACAAACTTTATACTTGTTTGATTCTTGCTGAGTAAGTAATGCTTTTTTAGTTAGTTTTTGTTTCCAATTGGGTAACTGTTATGCTACAAATATACTTATATAAGGTTGGGAGCGTATGTATTCATGCACCGATTATCTCAGTATTAATCCTTTGCACTTCAGCGGTGTCTCTTACTCTCCACGCTTTTTTTGCATTAACTGCGACGGTAAGTTTTACTTATAATACCATGTTTTATATTAATTTCAACTTTCTCTTACTTTATTTTAGCAAAATAATATTATACCGATATCAAAAACAACCGATTAACCAATTATAAGGCGATTTCCAATAAAAAATGGAAAAAGTTCAAAGGGTTCACCACTTTGCGATACGGCGTGGGGCGTCTTTGCGCGACGCATTCGCGTCGTCCGACGTAGGCGCTTCGAACTAATCATAAGCTGATGGCGGTTCTACTCTGCTAGCTGATTTTTTATTTTGATATTACACATCTATTTCTTTCCATTAATTATTTATTTTATATGACACTAGCTTTTGTCCGCGGCTTCGCTTGCGTCATGAAGTATTATTATTAATTATATATAGTTTTTGCGGCTTTACTTTTGTTTAGCGTGTGTAAAAAATTAGGGCCTACAAAACTTCTTTGTACACAATATTCTTAACTAATCTGTCATTAGGCGCTAAAACTATCAAGCTATTGGGTGAACTTACTCGTGAGCAAGCAACATAAAACTGTCCATGAGAGAAGCAATGTTCTCTCAAGTCAATACCCGCAAATTTGAGAATTTGTCCCTGAGACTTGTTTATTGTCATGGCAAAGCAGACTTTTAGGGGAAACTGTAATCGTTTAAATTCGAACGGGATATCATTAGGTATTAATAGGATTCGTGGTATAAATACAGTTGCCCCTTTTGCACACCCAGTTAATATAGTGGCTTCCACTATATTGCGATGTAACGCTTTCACTTGCAGTCTCGTACCGTTACAAAGTTTTGGTGGTTTTAAATTTCGCAACAACATAATTGGAGTGCCCTCATGCAGAATAAGCTTATGAGGCAAACCTGGCGGTTTCAATGAATTTAAAAATTCTACAGGGTAATTAGTAGCGTCATCTGTATTAACTACAGTATCAATCGAAGTATAGAACTTTTCTTCGCCCTCAAACGACATGAGCAGGATATCGTTAATAGCTGCTGCTTGATCGTTCTTTGGAGTAAGTATGGCAAGCTCACATAACCAAACAATTCAATAGGCTTGTCATGTATATGAATAATTTCTGCATAAACTTTAGACAGCAATTCTTGTAACACCGGTGTAACAACTGTGCACATTTCTTCCGGGATCTATTGTCAACATTTAGAACTAAAAATTATTTTGTTCTTCTTAATTTATTCGTTCCATTAGGTACCGATAGGTTCAAACTAATACATTTACATCCTCCATCATGCCTTATTTTATCCCCATGGGGGTTGAATTTATCAAAATCCTATTTAAGCGGACGTTTTCATCATAGTAGCTCCAATCTTTAATTTCAGTTCAATCAGTCGAAAATCTAAGAAGATTTATACAAACTTTCATCCCTTATTTTATCCCCTTGGGGGTGGAATTTATCAAAATTCTTTCTTAAGGGATGCCTACGTCATAGTAGCTTTATGCATGCAAAGTCTCAGCCTGATCGGTTTAAAATTGATAAAGTTTCATACAAACTTTCATCCCCTATTTTATCCCCTTGAGGGTAGAATTGATCAAAATCCTTTCTTAGCGGATGCCTACGTCATAACATCTATCTGCATGCCAAATTTCAGCCCGATCCGTCTAGTGGTTTGGGCTGTGTGTTGATAGATCACTATGTCAGTCAGTCACCTTTGAGTTATATACATTTAGATATCACACTTTTAGCACGAAGGTTTATTTCACGAAGATAATGAATAGCAATTTCTTGTAACAATTTATACGTATAGTAAGGGTAGTCTTGTCTGCAATACGAGATATTGGGTCTTCAAGGATTTTTGATATATTTGCAGAAGCTACTGCACTTGCTTGACCTCTCCCTAGTCTACATTACCCTTAAATCCTCTGTCCATTTTATTTTTTTATCATTCTACATGACAGGTTCATTATCTCTCCTACTTTCCCTTCCATAGAATACTTCTACTTTTTCAATGCCCTTAGTATTGCAAATATGCATATGGGGCGGTGATTACGTACCTTCAGGTAACACGTACTTCTTTGCCAACCTCTTTCGTAAAAAAATAAGATAGAAGAATAATAACATAATCTGCAAATGATATGTACATGTATATACACTGAAACGAATTCTTTTGTAAAAATGGAACCGTCTTATACTTGCCGAAAAATATCACTTGTTCAAAACAACGATATATCTACAGTTAGCAACGAAAAAGTTTAAATCAATCAAATTTTAAAAGTTTAAATCAAAAGTTCATAAACATTAAATCATTTGCAACAACTTTATTTTGAATAAAGGAAAAAATTTGTTTCTTCCAAAACATATTTCTGTTTCACAACAATTTCTGTGTGTTGGACTTAAAAAGAGTAATATAATATTGTCCTGTATTTGTGAATATTTGTCGGATTATATTACAATACATAGAATTATAAACATATTATAATGGTAATGTAATTAATCAATTACAAAAATATATTTTAAAAACTTTCTGAATCTAGAATTAACAATATTAAGCAGAAGTATTAAAAAGGAGGCAAATAGCATTAAGATACGTCCAGTAAGATAAAATGAAGAAGGAAGTAATATTCCTAGAGATTATTATATTTCTTATTACTTATATAACTTATATATATTATAATTTTCCATAAAAATTAATTAGTAAAATTTGAATATTTTAATTTATCTTTAGTAAAAAATATAATTAAATGAAGTATATTTTCTTAGATAAATAATGGTTATGAAATTAACACCAAGAATAACTTTAGAGGAGTACTGAAAAAAAGTAGGAATATTAAAGGGAACTTAAGTTCTTTTTGAATAAACGTTTTGAAATATATATAAATATATATTTGTAGTAGTTAAACATTAAATTGACAAATAGAGTTTAAATTATTACACAAATAAAGTTCAATAATTTATCAAAATTTAATTCTATGAAATAGTTTTTATAAAGCAACAATTATCCGAGATGACAATAATACTTTTCAAATCAAGCAGCTTAAAAATCCCATAGAGAGTCAAAAAAAACATTGCATTACTTTTGTTACTTTTCTTAGTATTTATGACATGTTTTCTGAACATAATTTTTTTAAACTAAATAAAATATGTTAAAATTTTAAATGTGAGCAAACCGCTTAAAATCTATGTCTAGACGTTTGTTTTAAACAAAGTCAACTATTATATTACAATTTGAATAAGCAGTTTACTTCAAGATTCAACTCTCCCACTTTGAACGCCAAGACAGAAAATATAATCTTTATCGCAGATTACATTGATGTATTCTAATTTGGAAAATTTTAAAGATTAGACAACATTGTGCAAAAATATATTTTTTGTCTGTTTATCGTGGCTTAACAAAGAAATAGTTAAATTGCTTATCATAGAATATCAGAAATGAATAGAGGAGTATAAAAAGTGAAACAGATTTATCCAGAAAGTGACGCAAGGTTTGTATATAAAAAATGTCTAAAAATAATAGTTATGGGAAAGAGGTTTTAAAGTGGTAGAGTCACGCTGCAGACGAATACTTTGTCAAGAATGGCATATTATTTGTCTGTAGCATGAATGGGCCGGCTCGCCCGGGGCAGTACCAAACTCCCGCAGAAAACCGACGTCTGAGAGGTAGCTTAGCTACCGCGCTTCGTACGGTGAGCGGTCTGAGTTCCGGAGGCCCAACACCCTCCCCCTCCCACTCCCCTCCCCCCTCCCACTCCTCTCCCCCTCCCACTCCCATAATGTTACTTCCCTTAAAGGTCGGCAACGCTTCCGCACTGCCTATGGCACTGCGTATATCTATGGGCGGTGCTGATTGCTTTCCGTCAGGTGACACGCCTGCTCGTTTGCCCTCCATCCCATAAAAAAAGAGGTGTCGTTAAATAATAATATTGAATATAACTCGAATAATTTCAATATCTTTACAATAAAAGAGGGACTTAAATGTGTTATTATTAGTTAAGATAATAAAATGTAAATCCATTATTGGCTCCATAAGTGTTTAACTATTTATATAAGTTTTAGCAATACGATCATGGGCTAAGAAACGATTGAAAGAAATAAATTCTGTCGTGTTAACATATCGTGTTAACATTATTGATTTTTCTGTCCCGACTATTTATATTCGAGAGGCGTCCATCGCAAACATCGTTGTCTCTGAATTAAACCGGAAAATTTCAGCATTTATAGCAAACATGAACCTTCAAAAGGCATGATTTTGAAAAGTATAATGAACATTTATTTCTATCTTTTCTCTTATCCACGTGAAAGAATAATTTTAGAAATGATCAGTTTAAGACACAGTGGTTGCGTAATCGAAAACACAGCTATAGTGTAAAAAATAATATTAGTAATTCCTCACACTATTTAGTGTTAGTGGAAGTTTCAATGTAAAATTTAAGACATAACAAAAATTAATTTATTGAAATTATATATTATAATGTTAATGAAATAAAGAGTAAATGAAATATATTCTTCATATTTCAGATAATAATGATCGTGGCCGAAAAAAGCACAAGTAAGTTATTTATTTAACTTTAAATGAATTAAATCGAAACTGAAGAACTCATATACCTATCCTCAAAGGTTTGTCAAAGTAATGCAACTTGTAAACAAAGTAGTAAGTCAAGTGTGTGATCTAGGTTTCTTTCTTGAGTCAGTGTTTGTTGAAGGTAAAAGTTTGAAGAGCTTTGTTGATCACAGGTAAGCTTCGAAAACAATTACAATAGTTATTTCATGACCTTGTTCTCTTTATCTCCAGTGTATATGCATATACGTAAAAGTATTGTATATAAATAAAGCACACATAATAAAAAAGTACATTTTTATTATTTTTATTCTTGACAGCCAATGATGGATCAAGGCTTCTTTAAATTTAATTGTAAATATGACTACAATTTTTTATAGGGTATCGATAAATAATACATTTTACAATAGGTTTTTGAAAAGCAAACTACAGCCACGTGACATTAATCTCATTAATCGCAATCGACATAACTAGTTTTAAACAGTTGTATTTTCTTTATTACAGCTTTAGTTAATTAATCCTTTAATCCTTTTATACATTTCGATATGATTAATATATTCTATTAATTGTATGTGAGCAATTATGTTTGTAAATTTTTGCTTTAATATATGAACAGGCGTTCGACCAGAAAATACATTCTCATTATAATCAGTACTTCATACCATTATTTATTGTACGAATTACACACTAATAGATACACAATAATAGTTAAATTTACAAATTTTCTTAGATAGATACATATTACATAATTAAAGTACTTAATTGTTTACCTTTTTTAATAATATATTTGTACCCTTCCAAGTAAAACTTATAATTAAAAGTTAATTATGAATTTATGATGTTCACGAGACTATATACATGCACTGTTCAAGTAGATATCTCCTGGCCAAGCCGAGCAAGGATCTGTGCAGAGCGCCTGGTCTGGCAAAGATTGGATGTATAAGTGGTACGTTTTAGGGGGAGACCTACGTTTAGCAGTGGCGTTCCGTATGCTGATGATAATGATCATATATATAGATTCCCTTGATAATCAAAGAGACAAAATATAACTCTTTATAAGTTTTATTTTGTCATTTCGAAATTATATTTAATAAAATTAACGTTGTTTATGATAAAATAAACTCAATTATAATTAACTAATGTTAGAACAAAGTTTACTAACAAATTTTCTAAAACGAACATCTTTATGAAGCAACCTGGCTGTTGGTTTAATGCGCTAAAGTTATGAACAATAAGCAATAAATAACTGCTCGAATGTTGACTATTACGTAAACTAAACTGCCCTAAATGTAAATTTGACTAGTTCTCTTATGTAGTGGCGATAATAATTTACGCTTGTACAGTTTAATTAACGTAAGTATGCATCAGCAATTTATAAGCAATAATAATAATTATGGGATGCGATAAGAATTAATAAATATAGGACAATGTTACCCTAGTCGATTCGGCTACGTTAATCTCTTTCAAAAATTAATACCTCAACTGCATTTCTTTAACTGAGTAGCATTTATTTCAAATCATCGTACAAAATCCGTAAATGGGTACGACTTATATTTTAGATACTTATTTTTTTATAACAGTTAAAATAAAAAAAAATATTTTGACTTAAAATTTGCATGTTAATTCTTCTTAGGTATATTTGATATACATAAATTTTATCGTATCTATAAATATATGTTTATGTGTTCGTTACCTATGCATTCGCGAATTATTCATACGATTGAGAAAGTTCGTATTTCTTATTGGCATTTGTGTGGAGGAGTGTGACACAGTACCATCAAAACCAACCCTCAACTATCATCTACACTCACCTACACAGTTACACATGGTTATAATGAAGATTGTTTTCAATAGCGACGATTCCTATAGATATTGTTGATCATAGCAATTCAATGTAATCCGGGCAACATCGAGTGCTGAAACTAGTTCCGAAATGAAAAAAACTTTGTTGTCAAAAACCAATTTTGGTGTCTACTGCGGTTTGAAGCTAGGTTTATAGGTACAGCAGCAACGTTCTCCAACCACTGGGGTCGTTTAATAAATATACTTAAAACGAGAACAACAAATGGGACTTTCATTTTAATATTTTAGTATCAATTTTGGAAGCATCCCTGTCTAACTAATTTACGGAATTGCGCTCAGCACGACACCGGAACACTGAGGTAGGTATCTTTTGACAGAGATCTTTATTGCGATATCTTTAGAGCTCGGAAGCTATTGTTACTTACATTACAATAATGGTTTCAAATTTTACACTTGTAGGATACCGCAAGATATCTTCGCCGCCCATAGACATCTACAAAATTAGAGGCAAGATGCAAAAACAAGTTGAGAAGTTACTAGTCTTAGTAAAGTACCTATTTAGTCTTAGTTTTTTTTTTCCACCCACGACACCAACACTCACACGCATCCCGGCTCTAGCCGAGCAAGTAGAGTAGGGAAAACTTCTACACCGGTCGCTTACACGAGATTCTCTCACGTACCCGGTCGGTTCTCACCTCCTAGACCTTAGGGCCTAAGGGACTAATAGGGACTATAGTTACTTTAGCCCAATCCTCCCCTACATGTTTAACGTAGCATCATGCATTTAAAATCGACACACACACATATGTGTACCTCCAACACGGCGTCGAGCCGATGGTGTCTGCGATTTGCGCAGATTCCCAATTATATTTTACTTGCCCGCGGGAAAACTGGCGTCAGTTTTCACTTCGCCCAACACCCTCCCCCTCCTCCACCTAGACCCACTCCTATAATGACATTTTCCTCAAAGGTCGGCAACGCTTTCGCACTGTCTATGTCGCTGCGGATGTCTATGGGTGGTGTTGATTGCTTTCCATCAGGTGACACGCTTGCTCATTTGCCTTCCTATCCCATAAAAAAATATATAGATGTTAGTAGATGTTAAGAATTTTTTGAGAAAAACGCATTGTACTGGATTGCCACTCATTCAAATGGCAAGGTTGAACATTTGTCATGAACTTATTATGGTGTGTATAATATAAACATAAAATAAAAGACAAAACAATCTTCCTGGTTATATTATAAGTGGTCAACGAGCTAATCTACTCTGCTGAAAGTATCGTAATGAAAGCAGATTATCAACAATATTTACTGCATTACGTGTGTTTAATAGATTTCGAATCGAATGTCTTCGTGACTCAGTGCAGGATCCAAGAGGTCATTGGGTCGAAGCAGTGAACGCAATTTATGCAATTTCATAATTGTGTGGGTGTTAAAGGCCTGAGGGTTCACACAGTCAAAATACGAGTAACAATTGAAATGAAATAATACGTCCATAAATTACGTCACAGTTGTCAAGTTGAAGTTTGGAGTTTTAGCAATTTAAATTTATACGTGTACTTCCACAAAGGTTAAGACTCATCACACTCTTGTCACAATTTAACCCTCTCCCTTCCCCTTAACGTATAACGTAATTTATGGATGATCCCTTGCCAACTTGCTTATAGCTCACAATATACATGGCTGATATTACTAAAATTATATAATCATCAAAAAATAAAATGTAAATATTCTGTATTGATCAATAAGATCGATTAGTTCAGGAAATATTTTAATACTAGAGATATATAATCTTGTTACGGTCCTTCATTGAACTGACAAAAAAAGTTGGAGAACTAACATCTCTCCTTCCTTTATTATTCACTCGCCTCTTTTTACTCTACATCGTTTTTCAAATACAAGTAAATAGAACAAAGTACAAGTACATAGTAATTTTCAGAAGAAAAAAGGTTTTTAATATTTTATTTTTACATTACCAGCTAATATAGTTCGAGAAATGTAAAAAATTAAATAAGCTATTTTTTAGCATTGAAGTTCTCGTAAAAAAGGGTGTGTCACGAAAATTGTTTTTCTATTCTATTCTTTTTCTGTGGAAGTAACGAATAATTGCTCAAATTGTATTATTAATCATTTCTTTATTCTATTATATTCAATGACTTCTATCTACGTTGATGAGGGTAAAATAATTTGTGGTGTAAATGACAACCAAAAATAGGTCTAACTAAAACTATTATTACATTACTTCTTTATGGGATGCACCCACTATGACATTTCCTTTTAAAAAAAATATACAGTTTAACATTACTTATTATTATAAAAATTACAATCTATAACTCTGGCAAACCATTATGTTTAATAATTAAACATTCCAAATTCAAAATAATGTTACTTTAGGACATGTTATTCTATGTATAAAAAAGTTCATTTATTTTTTCGTGTTTGATTTTAACGGGATTTTCTGACGTTGTTATTTATCGACGCATAAATTCTGTAAGCCATAGGAGTAAAAAAATTCCGAGTTAAAATTTGCTCGCTATTTTAAGGTCTGTCCCTGCAGACCCTTTGAAGAGAGAAAATAATTTTACAGAAAATTTAACAAATAATTGTGTTGTGTTTGAACCCAAAAATTAACAGTAAAATCTGATGGATCACAATGATGATTTTTATAGATCACGATTATGCCTGGACTAATAGAGACAATCGATATTTTCATAAAAATAGAAATATTTTATAAATAATTTATTTGGTAAGGGTTACGCTTACAATCGAAAATTTTGGTTGGTTTTGGACCTTGGTTTCGATTCTAGCATTAGGCTATTGTTATAAACAATATTTTCTTAACACAAGCGCTACTAGGATATTTAAAATGATTGATAAGAATTCTATTATAGTAATATTGAAACATTGCTAGTCTTCTTTAAAAAAATACATCCCTCATTTATGAGGAAGGATTATTCAACAATGTCGAATACCGTGCCGGCTATATTGGTTGGTACTGGTTGATACACAAATGACATCGTCGGCCTAATTATGAGAATTCGTAACTCCAAAAAACATTTTTTCTCACTTTTGATATCTGGTGGTGGAATATCTCGTATTAATCCTAAAAATACCTTTTTTATACCTTAAGTAATAATAGTTTTATAAAAATTTCTCAAACTATGAAAGAAAATCAGCTTTTAGTTGTTCCTGTAAAATTTATGTATATTGACGTACAAATTATGATAATTTGGCCGACGGTGTATATACTCTATTTAAATAAAAATGAATGTTTCTTTGCATGTTTGTCCTAAAAGTCTTTTGAAACCTTTGATCTAATTATAATCAAACTTTGGTGAGATGTTCTACGTACGCCGGCGAAAATACCAAAAAAAAAAAAGAAATATTTTTCTTTAAATGTTTTTTTACGTAGCATTGCAACGCATAGCGAATACAGCTAGTATATTATATAAACTAAGTTTCGCTTCTACCAAACAGCACTCCGTTTAATCACATTTCCTACAACGCAAGACAAGGCGTCGCATCTTCATGTCAATGGACGTTGGGTAACCGGAGAGCGAGACGGTGACAAATGTCCTCTCCGCTGACGTTCCCGCTCTGTGAATAAACAGCTGATTAATCAGAGCTTTACGAATGACTTCGCCTTTTGTGATCTGATGAGAAAAACTACTATTGTGCGAATTTCATTTATTTCCGTCAGTTCAAGAATCAGTTTAAGAATCAAAATACGAATGTAAAGTTATATAATCCTCCATTTCAGCAACATTAACCGCTTCTGGAAAATGTCAGAAATATCAACTCCAAAGAATATAACTATATTTAAGTGTCTTAGACACAAACGTAAATATAGAAGGATCTCGTCCACCGTTATCCAATAGAACAATCTTTTAGATACGGTTGTAGAAGAATTTGGATGCAGTGTCTTCAAGTTACTTTAGAGATATACAAATAACGTTCCTGAAAACCTAAAAACCATTTTTTTTATGGGATAGGAGGGCAAACAAGCAAGCGTGTCGCCTGATGGAAAGCAATCAACGCCGCGCATGGACAATCGCGACACCGCAGGAGTCGCGGAAGCGTTGCCGGCCTTTTAGGTATGTATAGGCTTGTTTTTTGAAGGTTCCAATGTCGTATCGGTTTGGAAAGACCGCCGAGGGTAGCTGGTTTCACAAACTGGTGGTGTGTGATAATGGAAATGATGCAATAAATTTTCGCTCTCTGAGCCATGGATTTGATTCACGGATCAGGATAAACATTTGTATAGTTTACAAATTCAGTCAAGATCAGGATGTTTGTCTTTGTCATTTGGGTATCACACTGCCGACTCAGGGAATTTTTTGAGTTTGTCAAAATGAAGTAATCGCCAGTAAAATTATAAAATTCTCACTACTTTATCGTATACAAAGTTGGGCGATTCGAATTGTCGATAACCAAGATTTGGATCTACAGCTTGATTTTCTAGCACTAATAAAAGGATATCACTAAGCATTTTTTATTTGGAATAATTCCTGCCGCTAAATTCTGGTATCGTACAACTCGCTATAAAAAAAGTTTCAACACCACCATTTGTGTGTCTAGTGGCGATCCATTCCACCCCCACCACACAGACCACAACCCTGTGAAACCTTTCAGCTGTATTTCCCAATCGATATTGCATTGGAACGTTCAAAAAATAAGCCTACTTATACCTTAAAGGTCGGTCTTACTTGTTTGCCCTCCTATCCCATAAAAAACTAAAGAAATTCCTATGTCCAGTAGTGGAATATCATTTTGGGTTATTAAATTAATAGCAATTTATTTTTACTTACTTATCTCAACGATAATATTTATGATACTAAACACTAAAAATGAATATGGACAGTCAAAAGTTTTACTTAGCTAAGATCCGCGACAAGCAAAACAATAACAGAAAATTAATAATGTGTGTTTTTCCGTTGGGTTTAGTGGATTTATTTAGAACTAAACCCAACGGAAAAACACACATTATTAATTTTCTGTTATTGTTTTGCTTGTCGCGGATCTTAGCTAAGTAAAACTTTTGACTGTCCATATAGTGATGGATTTCCGCAAAATAACGCCTGACTCCATTAATAACTAAAAATGAAATTTAACAATATATTCATATTACTATTAGTTAAGTTCATAAATATTTAAACTAATAACTCTTTGGAGGTTAATACAAATTCCTAGCATAGGCGTCGATATAAAATGCTTTAATGCCAGCGTTGGCCCAATTCTTAATGGGTCGTTTTCGTTCCTTATACAATCTTATCCTTTGTAAGTTAATGTACGTATAAGTAACGTAAACGTAACATGTAAGGTTTTCTCTAAGAATGAGGCATTAAGGGATTCCTTGTAACTCGTTTAATATATAAAAAATAATGTAGTATAAAAGTTAATCCAATTTTTTATGAAAAAGAAATATATACGCAATACCCTGCCAGTAAAACACATTATATTTTGTTTCAAGCTATAATTAATACAGTAATATCCGTGAATCCCGTTAGTAATTATGTAAATTATATCACTAACTATAAAAATAACAAAAAATAACATTCTGCCATCAGGATGATAGGCGGGCGAACTTCAAGTATCTTATACCACGCACAAACATTTTATGCATATCTTTTTTGGCTAGAAAATTCTCCAATCGTATCGAAAAACATAGTTTCATTTGATATAGGAGAATGCTTTCTATGTATGTACGTAAACTAAGCTATTTATAAATTTTAAACTATTTAACCCCGTTGAAACATTACGATGCAGTAACCAGAGCCGAATCGGATACTTTAACACTATCAAATCAAATTTGTTTAAAAAAATTTAACCTCTTTATTAATACAGGTAGAGCACACTCCTTAAGTCATCGCTTTTAAAAAGTCACATTTACAATTAACAAATGTATGAATAGTGTTACATTATATATTAATTTAGTTAACGTGCACTATAATACATATTATAGTAGTATATTCCCAAAAAAACTGGAAAAAAGATTAACTAATTACTCGTGAAAATATCCACCATGTGTTTCGTCAAAGTACATAGTTCAATATTTTATTTCGACTTTGTGATGTCAGGCGACAACGAAAGAATCAAAAAATTAGTTGGTTTAGTGCAGGGGTAATTTTAAATTTTTTTATAAAGCACATAAAGTAACACTTATTAATTACCATTTTAAAATAAAATGGTAGTACATACTAAACCGAATTAATTTTATAACAATATATTGATGGGAGAAAGTCGATAAAATAATTTCAATTTTAGAAATGCTTGGCAGGCCGCATAAATGTTTAACGGACCGCAAGCGGCCCGCGGGCCGCGCGTTGCTCATCCCTGGTTTAGTGCATTTTTCTTTATTAGATTTTATTAATGGAGTCAGGCGTTACTTTGCGGAAATCCATCACTATATGGACAGTCAAAAGTTTTACTTTGAAAAGTCTTTTCGGTTGTCTTCCGTAGAGTCTACTATACCTGAGGATGCCTCGTGTTGGGGCGAAACATGTGTCGTGTACAAGATGGAAAAGTGATAGTGTGTGTTTGGCGTTGTGTATAGTGGTTGGTGGGTGGAGAGTTGATGGCCGATTTTCGGTAAGTTTTTGGTTTAAGTTCCAAATAAATCCACTAAACCCAGCGGAAAAACACACATTATTAATTTTCTGTTATTGTTTTGCTTGTCGCGGATCTTAGCTAAGTAAAACTTTTGACTGTCCATATATTTTTAGATTTATTACTTTCTAGGCTTTTCAGTTTTCAAAATCCTATTGAAAAGGTATTTTTAGACATTTGAATGAAAATCGATGCTTTATGGTGTAGTAAGCTGTGTAATGCAAAAACCTGTTTTTTTCTGGTAGGTGTCCTTTAATATGTTTTGGCACAACCGAATATTCTCGAACGGATATGGCTGCTTGTGTTTTTTGATTAAAAAATTCCACTTTCAAAATCAAATTCAACAGAACAGAATAATTGAATAATTTCACATGTAAACAAAATTGCAATGGATCGTTGTAATGTTGATCAAGGCAATAGTGTAGGTGTTGGTATTTAACAGCAGTTTGTGGGTTAAATGTGTAAATGGAAGTGTGAAAATTTAAGCGCATTGAAAGTGAAGGCTTTAATGATTTTTGTTATTACAATGGTACATATTGCGATGGGATAAACTACAAAGAGTTTCTTAATATGGATTTGAAAATCTTAAAAACATACGTTGCTTACTTAATTTTTTTTTAATAAGAACCTAGTCCATCTACGAATACACGGGGAACGAGTATACATAGATGGACTAGGTACAGGATCTAAATATACTAGGTATATTAAGACATGTCCCAAAACAACATTATCTGTAGTTTATAATGAATGATAAATTAATCGATAATTAAATGAGTAAATGTATTTATTTATTCTTTTTATACACATTTTTCAAGAGTACCTACAATATAAATAGAAAAATAATAAATTAATAAATAAATTAATTAATAAATTAATTAAATACAAAAAGATATAAATTTTATCAAAACTTTAAGAAAATAAACACTTGCTTTCAGTTCTTTTTGTAAAAATCTATTGACTAAAAGATACTTGCCGTATCAGCTATAACTGCTGACTTAAAATAAAACATAATTTCCAGTAAAGTATAATAGTTAAGGGATTAAAAAAATTGCGATATAGCAAGCACATGAGTAATATTTATGACGTAACTTGGTGAATTAATTAATCTACTTGGTTTTACCAGCAAAATACAATAAACTTCCCTTGTGGCCTTAACACATTCACAAGTTGAAGAACTAAATTAATATTGAGTAATAAATTCATTTTTACTACCGTTTGAATTAGTCAGTGGTTTCATCGCGCTGTACAGATAGTACACGTACGTTTAGTTATTTATTCAATTCATAATAATTCCTAGATTATATAATATATCCTAGAAATATTTGAATGCATTTTTAACATTTTATGGACATTTCTTGCGCAGTAACCCATATCTTGCAATCTCAATATACATGTTCAATTTCCAAGAAATTCCCATTCGTTCTCGTCTACAAAAGAATTTGCTGAATGAAAGATGCCAGGAGTAAATGGCGATCGACCAGGTAAAAATGCTTTTACGTACTCGAGAGATCAATGGATTGAATTTACGACCATACTCTGTACTGAGCAGTAGAACTCTGATAAAAAATAATATAAACTGAAGTTAGGAAGTCGATTATGAAGCTAAGTCAAATATAATTTGATACGCAAGTGAAACGGATCATAAAAAAATCAGAAATTAATACGAAAAACTAATTCCAGTATTAGATAAAATGTTATTTACCAGCCCAACTACAGATTTTACGACTTGTGTTTAGTTAATAAAATCCTGGGAGAACCTGAATTATTTCAAGTCGTAATCTTCTGATAATTTGTGTGACACACCTTACAGACATAATTATTAATATATTTACCGTAATAAGCGTTACATCACATGTGCGTCAAATCTTAGTTACTGTCTGGGTAGTTCTTTTTAGTTCTATGTCTTATAGATCCTTTGAGGCTTTGAGAATATGGTTAATTCTACATAAAAAAAAACATGTTAATGAATAAAAATTCTCTGAAAGTTAGCTGAATATATGTAAACAGTTTGCAGAACATTCTGCAATAAAATATTTCTCCAAAAGATACAAACATCAATTCAAAAATGAATAAATGATTTTTATATTATAAAAAAAAATTTCGCACCGAATGATTCTAATTACAATATCAATATTATAATTTGCAAATATTATTTAAAGGTTTTCGAATTATAAATGTTAGCAAACTCACGTGTTAATTGGTGATTGATTGGTGAACCGATAATGTGACGATTAGGGACAAAGCTACCCAGCTTAAGAGACGCCTACATACAGCGTAAACCATTAGGCTCCTAGGTAAATGAAATGGTCGATGTTAAAAAATACAAATACGGGCATAAATTTAATATAAAACGTTCATTTTTTAATTTAAAAATGAACTAACATTAAACAGGCGGCGTACAATTTAAAAGCTACTATTTGTAACTTTTTTTGTAACGTTAATTTCAAACCGTAATTAGTCTTTTATAAATAAGAGAGCTATTATAATTTACCCAAAAAGTCTTTTAGAAATTCGCACACTTTTTAATTACATATTACTTTATAATTACGCTATATATTTCTGTGATTTTACGTTTTTTTGGGGGTTTACGCTATATATATGTCTGTGAGGTAGAAATAATGCGTCCCATCGCGCGGTATTAAAGTAGTGATCCTTTTATCAAAAATGTTTATTGAGCAGACCTGCAAAATTGTAATAGGGAACTTTTATATCAAGGTCCAATAGGTTTTGAATTGATAAAAAACTTTTTCTTTTTCTTCTTTGATGACATTAAGATATAACTATTATGCCAGAGTCAAGTAAAATTATAATAAGTGTCTTAAATTGTACATTGTAACTTATCGTTATCAGTATAGTTTTGATAAACTTGCATGGACTTTTGCGGTCAAATTAAAAAGATACGATACATTTCATTTAATTATTACCACTTCACCTCTATGCCTTAATCAAACTATTTTGAATAATACGACACCCGGGTTAAACAATATAACTTATAAGCTCACTGATATAACTTTACGGTAAAAGTCTAGTAGCAAACGACTTGATTAGCATAGTGCAAGAAAGGCCTAGGTCCTCTGCATGCACAGCATGAGTAATTAAACTCGAAAGGTTTCATTTTTGAAAATATGAAATCTTTAACATATTGTTACAATTCAGTATTATTTTTTGTATCAAATATTCAACAAACTGGTTGTGCCGATATGATAATTTTCAAAACATTTCTCAAAAGTAAATAATTCAATAAATCAATCGTTCATTCGTTCATTCCAAATACAATCCAAGAAGATAGTTTAATATATATTATAATAATCTGGGAACTTTATCGCGATCAAATGATTTTTTGCAGCAATTATTAATTGTAACCCACCGTTTTAAAAAAAAGATCCTTGCACCGATTCAAATTAGACAAAAGAGAGACGTGTTTATCTTTTAACAGACGATTCTCTACTCTCAAGAGAGTAAACAAAAGTATTGCCACGTCCGTTGAAAAGGTTTTTTTTACAAAAAAGTACTCGAGTCGTCCACTTGAAATACAATTATAGTGGTTGTTATGAGATTTACAAGTTATTGTCCTTTGTCTAGTGGGTAATATTATTTAACGACCAGTTTTCTCAGTAGTTAGAAGTGGACATATGAACCTATGGTTCTAGGTTCGAATTTCGGTGAAAAGAGAAACATGTAACATATCAAAAACATGATTTCTAGAAATATAAAATTAGCATAGTCTAATGTATCTTGAAAACACTGAATCTGAATTATCTTTCAATTGTATTAAAAAAATCATTCTAATGGATAAAGCCGATGTAGCCAAGAGAATGGCTTATGTATTTCTGCATACACTTTAGGCGCTTGAAATATATCGTTTACAGTTAATATTTCTGAGATTTTTTAGTAAAGGTTGCCGAAGTTATATTCGGTAGGATAGGGGTGGATTGTAATTTGATAGAGACCTCAGACCTACTATTTATTTACTACTTACTCTCTGTGATCTAGTAATCACATAATTAGTACTTATAGACAATATATAATCATATTTCACATACACATACATAAATACAATTTTTTTTATTAATAAAGAAAATACATTGAAGATTATTCTGAGTAGTTTTATCTATTTATTTTTATCGATTATTTTTAGTATATTTTCCTTCGGCTCGTCGCAATCGATTGAATTGATAGCCGTGACCGGTTAGTTACCCCTGCGCTAGTTAGATAGATATATCCTTTATTGTACATCAAAAACAAATTTTTACAGAATCTAGTTGATTATATAATATTATCGGTAATAGCGATTTCTTCCAGACTTCCGTAACATCACAAATATAATAACATCACAAAGGTATTTTATTTGTAGTGTAACAGAATGTGTAATATAACATAACTGTCCGTAAATATAAAAATAGGTATGTGCCTAGCCGTGAAAGATTTCATATAATAACTTTTTCCATATTATTATCAATATAGATTAAATGTAATTTTAAGCATTCGAAGTCCATCCAGATTATACTCCCGCATCGGTATATATATATATCATTATGTATTATTGGCTACAACGTCTGTTACAGAAAACATACGATATAATATTCAAAAAGCAACAGTTTTCGTGGTGGAATAATCCGATGCGAGTGGCATACTTTGCCACAGGCCTGACAAGAAAGTGTCGTGGAAATTGAAATCAAATCATCTTGACGCCTGTTTCCTCTGTTGTTAGCCAGAGTACCGACTCAAGCTTCGTCGTCGGCGTCTTCCTTCAAATGTTTGCGGCAACTTACTCGCTCATCGGTTAACTTTCTACCAGTCAAGGTAGTCTATTTTAAAGGCATTTAAAATAAACAAATATATGTAGGGCCTAGAGATATTTACTCCAAGTATGTATGTACCGCCGATCCGCCTTTGATAAAGGTGGTGCGTTTATATTCATTTTTTCAGAAAAGGAGACACTTGGTGACCAGATTTAGGATATATGTATAATTTGAAATTACCTAAATATATTGGGTAAAAACTAGATGATTTCAAATTAGTCAGTGAATCAGCTTGTAGATATTTCAACCCCACTTGTCTTTAGTGTACACGTGCTACCGGTTTTTATAGTAGACACTGTAATGAAGCTCACACTCGGAAACGACCGACGCGCCCTGCCCAGGATATCCTGTTTGAAAATAAAAGACTACCCCACACCTTTGCAGTAACTTGTTCTTAATCTAAGCCACGCAATTTTGAATTTTATTATAGAAAAAATGTAGGTTGAAAATTGAATAAATACAGACGAACCAAATATGTTCTAAAACGGGTGTCCGGATTGCGGAGTATAAACGTGGTTATTCAAGCGACTCATTCTTGTTATGGGTCTGGTAAAGGGTTTTAATTCCGATATAAATATCCATTAGGGGAGATAATTACATTATATGTCTGAACAAGCACTTTGGAATAGGTATCTATTATAAATTTTACATTTAAACAAAAATTATAAAATTTATTGTAAATATTCCCAAATGTATCGACAAATCGAGCATAAAATGTAGTAATAAAATTAGCCTTTATTTGCTATATCGTAGTTTCCTTTATTTAAATAAAAGTCTGAAACTTTATTAAGTGCCAGTAACATGGTTTGGCTATTAAAACCTCTTTATAACTAAATTATTACTAATAATGTAGAAAAATCAAAACAAGCCGTTTTTTTGCAAGGGGGGTTATATATATATATATATATATATATATATATATATATATATATATATATATATATATATATATATATATATATATATATATATATATATATATATATATATATATATATATATATATATATATATATATATATATATATATATATATATATATATATATATATATATATATATATATGTATATATATATATAGTTTAATTAGTACAGCTTGTCCCTCGTTAAAGGCTTCCTCGAAGGCATTCTATTTCTTTCTATCCTTTGTTATAACAGGCAAACAAAAAAAATAAATACATAAAAAACTAAACAAGATAATAATACATATGTAGAGAAAAAAAATAGTAATATAAAAATAATCGAATGTCTTTGGAGTTACGTTGTAACTCAAATTATTTTTATGATGTAGGAAAGCAAAACATGCATCGCTTGTTGTCATGTGCCGCTTGTAGGAAAGCACTCAACGCTGCTTATAGAAATCTACAACAGCATACCTATGCTTTATAAACGTGTTGCCGGCCTTGAGAAATCTGTAGGTTTGTTTATTAAAGGTTTCAATATATTGTTAGTTTGGAAATACCGCTGAAGATAGCTAGTTCCTTAAATTGACTAGTTGCAGGCACACACATGCACCAGCGTAGAAAAAAGTTAAAGGTTAGAACTTTTGTAATTATATAAATCATAGATTTAGGATATATGTAAAAAGTTACATATAGAACGGAGACGTACAACTTCAAACATACTAAATTTTAAAATGTTTTTTTTATATTTGTGTCTATATTTATGTTTTTATGTTATAACTCATCAAAAAAAATAAACTGTTGATGTAGTAAAATGAGTTTATGGCTGATTTTAGGAGTTCAACCGTATTGAGGCGTATACGGTACACCTTACTTTTCGATCGTAATTTCACACAGAAATTTTACACATTAACATTACATACGCACACAGGCATACGTCTTTCCATTCGTTCGTTGTATTCATTGACTCATTCACCGGCCGGCGTAACGTTCTAAACTCGTTCACCGAGTGGCAAGCCAGTTTAGCGCTGGCCGCCAAGGAAACGATTGTGTTAGTACGCATGCGCAGTTTTCTAACCTCTATCGAACTGTCACACATCGAATGGACGTAAATAAACAAGTGAATATTGTTTTGTGTCCGAATTTTTTATCTGTGTTCATTTTTAAATATAAAATATTTACGAAGTATTAAGTGACTATTTTGTGATAACTTGTGCAAGGAATTTGCGATTGTAAGTACAGTCTTTTGTTTTTTTTGAACGCCATGGCAGCGGCCGATCTTCGACGCTGATTTGTTTTTATGGAGCACGTATTAAATTGCAACAGTCGAAATTATGTTTATTTGTAATTAGCTATAATTAAAAAAAAAGTTTATTATTTAAAATTAACAAATTAAAAATTGTTTGTTTAATTTGTTATGTATTTTCACATTAAAATTGATGTATATACGTAGGTCACTATGATTATGAACAGGTGACAAAAGGTTACTATGTTTCTTTAATAGTTAGTACTTCTATGAAGTGTTTGATACTAAATATACACATTTTTTTTTGTTTAAAACTATTAAATCATGTGTTATTATACTTACATATTTAAAAATCTACTTTTTTTTATTATACGCATCAGCTGTAAGTCTGTCGTTTCTCCTCAATTTCTATGTACATAAGTAATAGTAGAAAGTATTTGAGTATAATATCGAAAATAAAGATGAAGTCAACACAGAATCCGTAATATATGCATGTCCCTAGCTAAATAACCAATAGAGTAACAAGATAAATAATAAGATTTATGTAATTGTTTTATGGTTCCACTTCATCATTTTGCAATGTCTGGTAATAATCAAAACTGGTAGGTAGATACCATAAGTTGTTATCGGCGTAGTTCTTCGGTCATTTCTACCCACCGACAATATGTAAGCTACTGTTGCGAACGCACACGTACAGATTAAATAACCTACTTGTATTCGTCCAGTCTACAATAGCGTTAGGGGCCATCTATATATTATGTCACTAAGAGTCTGGAAGGGGTCAACAAAGTGTGATCAGAGGGGAGGATGAGTCATAAGCTTCTCTCTAAACTTCAAATCGACCTAAAAACTTTAATAAATTACCAATTCAATCAATATTTAAGAAAATATACAAATAATGTTAGAAGCGCTGAATGTAAATAAAATTGCAAAATGTGTAATGTCACATCATTTAGGGTCAAACAAATGTGACCACGTATAATAAGAACGAGGTGGGTATCATCCAAACATCATGTAACACGTGTGACGTAACTACGGATGGCCCCTTATCAGAACAAAAGTTAGCTGCAACCTGTCATAACATAAGTCACCAGGCTTTAATTACATTTAGATGTTCAGCGTTCCATTCTGCCAAATATGTATAATACGAAACTTAGTTGGTCAGTATCAGCCTATAGATGTACGCCTCGGTTATAAGGTATTTTCGGCTACAAATTCAGGGCAGGTCAAAGAAAAGTTATAGGTACTTTCTATTGTATACAAATATATATTTCATGAAAAATATACCATTTATACAGTATTTCGTAAAAACAATATTTAATTACAAATCCTTATTTTTTTTTCACAGCCCATATACGAATATGTTCTACTGCTGAGCACGGGCCTCCCCATTTCTGGAGGGAACAAACGTTTACCCACCACGGTTGTCCAATGTGGATTGGTGGGGTTACTAGACTCGGAATAAATGTTTGGAGGCCATACATATATTTATTCCGATGCGGGGATCGAATTCACGACCATTGACTCTGCGGGTGAGGGGCCCCGCCACTGAGCCAATTGCTCTTTGCCAAATCCTTATACAATTATAACCAATATTTACAGTTTATAGTTATAAAATCACTAAATTTTTATTATCAATTTAATAAAACTAACTAGATAATTGCCTCTTACTAGGAAATTATTTTCTTTCGCTGAATATAGAATATATAAAAATATGTAATTTTTGTTTTCATTACGATGTTTATTATTTCTTTAATGTTCCAATACAAAATTCCACATAAACCAGAGCAAACTGAGTAGGTAAATAATAAAGGTTTGTGCAACACACGGCAAGACGAGTGAGACCAAATATGAATGAATGGGTTTGCTCGAACAAAAGTGTTGTGAGCGGGTAAACAAGTCTCGGACACTTGTCGTGCCCTTCAGATAAGCTAAATACTTACTTCCTGCTACCTCCGGTGTCCACGCGCTTGTACGGTGTCGGGCTATTGTACTGCGGTTTTCAATTTTAAAACTATTGTTGTTTATTTAATTAGTCGCATAGCAAGACACTAAATAAGTCCATACCATTTTTTTAGTGAAAGCCGCTTTAAAATCGGTTCAGCTGTTTACAAGATTAGCTCATTAATGTGAGCCATAAACATTTAAAAATAGTTTTTTTACTGTTTTGTTTCCCAATTATATCTTTTACTAATTATATAATTGGTTTTGTGGCGAAGTTACTATTTTCAGAGACTATTGTCAAAAGTCGGGAGTTGCATTTTCGCATCCCCTACAGATATTGATTTCGAGTCTGGATTTCCCGCAAATCTAAATGTGGGTAAATGTCAATTAGTACAGGGTAAAATTCCCACACTGGAACATATATAAACTGTATTAAAATTACATAATAGAGTTAGTTGGAATACTATTATAAATTGATTTCATTGATTTACTAGTTCATCGAGATGAAGATCAATCAAAAGAAATGTAGAGAATGAAAATATATTTATTGGCATGTGCTGATTACTTGTTTCATAACTTCTGATTTATCGCAGAAAGTTACTATTAAATCTGTATGTAATCTTGTAAGTTTTCTGTTCGTTGGACAGATAAAGTAGTTTTGTTTATAAAAAGGTATCTATGGTAGTTTGTTATTGTTCAGATGCTCTGATGCATTGCTAATAAATAAACAACAAACAAGAGTTTTAATTCTCTTTTTTTGGAAATATTTAAGTTAGCCTTCCTTTGCTATCGCCTTGGCTCTAGTCGAACGATATATTTCTAAAATAAATAAATTAACATGTAGTTTACATAGATTAAATGTTTCTTACTCATCAACGTGAGTTTAGAACGATAAAAAACCTGCGGTTTTTACAATAAATAATAACATAAAGAAAATATTGAAAACAATAATATAAACTAATACAAGGAAGTAAAGTCATGTATGAATCATAATTATACATATATTGCGTCTTATAAATAAACTTACAATATTAAACGGACTCATAAAACAATAAGATATAATTAATGTGCGATGACCACCAGATCTGGTTACTAGACAATTTGTGATAAGAAAACGCGTGATTTGCCTATGATGAAAGCTTGGAACGTAACGACTTCCTTTTAGTCATTTATTATCTAGATTCACGTCTTTTCACAAGTCACTATAAAAAATTATATTCACTCGTATCTTCAGACTGCAGAGCAGTGTTTGATTATTTAATATATCCACGCTTAATATTACAGCGTACCGAAGTCATAAAATTTCCAATCTTGGCGAATAAAGGTTGTTTGAAGTGTTCGTAAAATTATTATCGACTTGTAAATTACGTAACAAAGGCAACGTAAGAAACTTTCATTCATAAAGTTAAGAGCTACCTGGGT
Source organism: Baronia brevicornis (assembly GCA_031353405.1). Taxonomy (NCBI): domain Eukaryota; kingdom Metazoa; phylum Arthropoda; class Insecta; order Lepidoptera; family Papilionidae; genus Baronia; species Baronia brevicornis. Next base: position 5,440 of record JASFAT010002304.1, on the reverse strand, counting down.
TGGAGTACCCTTGTCCAAAATAATAAACAAAGGATCTTTTGTGAACGGAACCTTTTACGGTTTTCATTTAAAGTATGTACAGTACAATGAAAATCATACTGCATGAAGTATTACATGTTATTAAAGTTCTTCTTATCATCATTTTTCAATCATCAATGACGATTAGTACGAGTCCACTGCTTGACATTGACATACCTCAAAAATGAGAAGAGTTGCCGTAACCCTATGCTATCCTACGCTTGACTGGCTAGTTCACCTTTGGTATCGCAGATTGATTTTTATTACTCAAGTAGACGATGCTGCCCATCCACTGATATTTGTTCTGAAAGTCGCCTTCTATGAAAACCATAAAAAGAAATAAGGTGCACCTATTATATGCCGGTAAACAAACAGCTGGTTCCAATAGCGAGCTTCTTTCTACGACTGAAAATTTAACTTTATGCGATTATCATATGATTATCTGTTCCACTTTTACAACTTAAATCAAAAATGTCAGTCTTGTACATTCAAATGTACATTTTCGAATGAAAATCTAAAATATGACAAAGATTATTTGTGACACCTAAAGTATGAACTTCTATCATGCATAAGTATGAACTATTAGCACGATAGGGTACTCTTTTTATAGAATAGATAGGCAAACAAGCAAACAGATGACCTAATGATAAGTAACCAGCGCTTCCCGTGGATATCCGCACTACTTGGGGCACTGCAGATGCGTTGCCTAACTTAAGAATATGAATTATAGGAATGAAAAAAGGATGCTAATGTGAGGAGAAGAAAGAAGTAATGGGGTAGGGAAGCAAAAAAAAACTAAAAAACTTAAAACTTGAGGTATCCCAAATTTTAAGTTTTTTAGTTTTTTTTCTTTAAGCAGATCGAGGCAGTACTTCATACCCGCCCACCGTCTCTAGCTGTACAAAGCACAAGTGCGGCCACATAAAGAGTACTTCTCTTATGTCTTGACTGCCTTCGGCGGCGCAGATGTTTATAGGCGGCCGTTTACGCTTACCACCAGGTGACCCGCATGCTCGTTTGCCTGCTCTCTTATAAAAAAAATAATGAAAGAGGAAAGAAATTGGACCTCCTGATCCATAATTATTTTAAAGACAAATGAAAATGTAGCGTCGCCTCTTGATTAGCAAAGTTATGTAAAATTGAAGTCATGGACACACTAGTAGTGGCGTTGACTCCGCCAGTCATTGCGGGCTCGGCCTCGACCTCTGTGAGACTAAACGCTATATTTTTAGTTTTCAATGTATACCTAAATAACAGAGCTAGTTTGTGACTCACGTAGTTGTACGCGTAAGTAGAAAGCTATGCGTATAGTTACAGAGCCAAATTGTATAACTATCGGATTCCTATGAAAACACGTACTTCAATATGTTCGCTATTTTTTTAACATTAGAAGAATATTTATTTTTGACATCAACAAATAAACTTGACGTAACTTATAAATTAAAAAAAATGAAACTTAAGCCAAAAATATCATTTTAAAGTCTTAAAATTTGTCACAAACTGTTTCTTCTTCACTATAAGTTAAAGCGTACTCCTAAGACACCCGTAATTAGTTTTTAATATCAACTTAGTACAAGTACCGAAGGGAAATAGTAATTAATACTGACGAAAAAATATAAATAATAACAGAAGCCTTTATTCAGATATTTTTATTTACGCTGTATTGTAGGATTACTAACATTATATTATATTATAATTCTATTAGTAAGGAAACTTCGTCAAGTCCTTTCGTTGCCATTGCCTCTAGAGCCATATACGCCTAGAGCTTGAAGATAAAAGTTTTAGAAAGGACGCACCGTCCTGCCTCTACGCACTTAGGGGGCCCGAAACCTTTCAGTCCTTCTGCTTCACAAGCTTTAAATTTCTTAGAGGGGTCGGAGTTTCTGTGGCCGATAAGATTCGGACCGAAGAAACCCGCCAGAAAAACCAAAGGCACCGACACGTTTGTCAGAGAACCGATAACTGCTAGAGACCGTATCTCGGCAAACGTACTGTAGGACGATCTGCGCAAGACGGCTGTCAGAGACAGGATGCATCTAGCCGAAGATCGGACTAAGTGGCGCGTCTTGTATGAGACCTAGCAATAAACTGCCGTAGGCTGAAAATTAAATTGTAGGTTTCTGTTTGCTATTCAGTTCATATCCCCCTCTAACGCTCTCTACAAATCTTTTGTTTGCTGTTCTGGTTTTTGATCTTTTGAGTGGGCGACCACGTTTTCTTTTCTTGTGGCCCATGAACCAATGCATTATTGATTTTCTCCATTTATCTTTCCCTCTAGTATCTTCTGCCCATTTCCACTTCTTAGTGTTAACAGTGATGTCCTTTGTTTTGATATGGCCCTTGATGATAATGGTCAAACTAAACAACTTAATGTATGAAACTATTTTTTTCATATGAAATATTTAGCTCAAGGAGAAACCAATTTCTCGAAGAGTTTTACATGATTTGCATACAATGGCGTTCTAAGTTTAACCCGAATGTCAAACGAAGTTTTGTCCAAAGACGGGTTATTGACTCTGCTTCAAAGAATGGCCAAATATGTCTTAATCTAATTTGTTTGTTATAGAGAGATCGTAATATTTGTTGTGAGCATGAATGTACTTTTATTTTTTATGCCCAATGTAAATCAATAGGATATATGTCCTTCAACAGTCTTGTTTTGAATTTTAATGTGATTGTTATACATTATTTTTTTTTAAATTTTTTTTTAAATATTTTTCATATAGTATACTAGCTTTTATATTCATGCTAGATTAGTTCAAGGACGAATACAAAAGTCTCTCGATTAACTTTCTTTAAAGGATAGTTAGCGTCGAAGCGTGATGATTGATGCGTTTAATCAACAACCTAACCGAAACCTAACAATAACCTAGCCCGTTCGGATATTGTACGTATCTTGTACTAAAAATTGTTAAATTTTGTACAATAAAGAATAATAATAATTAAAAATATTACTCTTTTATTCTTGTTAGATATGCTAGTGATATGAACTTTTAATATGATAGCAAATAACTGTGTCAAAACTGTAATCAAGGCAAGAGCAATTTGTCAATCGCAATAAACAATCTCAGTGAAGGTGACGCGGCAGCCACAAGACGGGACAAGGTGTCTGTCTGGAGCGGTACGACCTCATCTCTTTGTGCTGGGGTTATATTAATCACGTCACAACTAATTGTGTTGTTAGGTCTGCGCAGTTGTGTATTGTGCGAAAGGGAGTAATAATAACGCAAAGGGAATTCACAAGAAGAAAACATTCTTTCCTTCAATTTTAATTAGTACAGTAGGTCTTTACGCTTTTCCTTTCAAACATACCGGTTTATAAGAGGGCTGTACCAAAAACTGTCGGTAAAATGAAAAATAGTACGAATATGAAATATATAGCTTCTCAGTAGGGGTTCAATCCCTTCAACTTCTATGCACTTATGCATTCGGGTGAAACAGCTTTCAAAACATTTAGGAAACGTCTCTTGCCGGGGGCCAAAAAATAACGGTTTCGCCTTTTCGGCGAAGCATTTTTTCCATGTAGTACATAATTTTTTTTTTTTTTATATATTCACGCCTATCCCCCGCAGGGGTTGGCAGAGACCACAGAGCTCCATCCGCTGCCATTCATCGCAGCGAAACGGCTCGTCATTGGTCGCTTTTCACCCTCGTGAGAATCAGGACGTGACGGGTGGCGAACCACGTCGCCGTCATTTTTAACAAATTAGGTATATTAAATTCGTCTTTAGTGAATCCCACGAGCCGCAAGGGAGGATGGAGGTCAGCCCCAGCAGAGTCCTGCATGCTGAGGTAAGGCACCATAGTCCCCGGGGGAGCCCGACCCCGGGACGATCGGCACGCTTACGACTAGGCTCGCCCCTAGCCACGCATCCATTGGCACGGCAGACCGTGGATTGGCGGTAGTACATAAAAAGAAAATAAATCGCATGAAGCGAGGATGGGGTAACACTTGTACTCTCGAAGATGTCAAATAGTTGATGTTTCTAGCAGCTTTGTGAGCGGGTGCGTTATCTTGGAAGAAAAAAAATATTTTTTTTTAAAAAAAGAACTACACATAAGGGGCCAATGGTTTTTGCCAAGGAGTTTTGTAATGAAATTAGCTGTTAATTTTAAATAGCTTCAGGAAAAAGAGATTATATTTCTCTATGGCTAACAAGCCGTGTGAAACAGCCGAAGGTATAGTTATTATTTTGTTAATATTAATTTTAAAATTTTAAAAAATTAAAATAACAACTTAATATAGTACACGGTTAATTTTTTATTATAATATTAATTGTGTATCATGCCACATTTTTAATTTTAATAATTGTGACATGTGCGTTATAAATATTATTAGGTGTACAAATAAGTTTCCGCAGTTTTTTATAAAAAATTAGGAATTTATTGTAAAGGAAAAGTACATTACGTTTTATTCAAAGTATTTTCCATCATTTGCCACTACTTTTCCCCATCTTTCTGGCAACATTCGGATACCCCGTCGAAAAAACTCTTCATCTTTTGACGCTATCCACAAATCTACCCAATTTTTGGTGTCTTCATATGATGTGAAGCGCTGCTCAGACGAGACCATGTGCCATCGACCGGAACAGGTGATAATCAGAAGGGGCTAAGTCTGGTGAATACGGCGGGTGGGGTAAAACTTCCCAGTTGAGTGTTTCCAAGTATGTTTTTACCGGCGCCGCAACATGTGGACGAGCATTATCGTGTAAAAGAATAATTTTGTCGTGTCTGGAGTAGTAATGGGCGCGTTTTTCCTTAAGTGCCCGACTCAATCTCATCAATTGTGTTCGGTAGAGAGCTCCAGTAATGGTTTCGCTTGGTTTCAGCAATTCATAATACACGACACCAAGCTGATCCCACCAAATACACAGCATGAGTTTTTTTCCATGAATATTCGGCTTAGCTGTCGATGTTGATGGTTCGCCGGGCTTAACCCATGACTTTCTCTTCTTTGGATTATCGTAGTGAATCCATTTTTCGTCACCAGTGACTATACGATGCAAAAAACTCTTTTTTTTATTCCTGGCAAGCAGCATTTCACTCATGCATAATCGGCGTTCAACGTCTCTCGGCTTTAGTTCATATGGAACCCAATTTCCTTGTTTTTGAATCATTCCTAACGATTTTAAACGATGTGAAATTGCTTGTTGAGTCACTTGTAGAGTAAGTGCAAGTTCTTTTTGCGTTTGGGACGAATCTTCCTCCAATAGTACTTCTAATTCCATGTCTTCGTACACTTTCGGCCTTCCACTGCGTTCTTTGTCTTTAACGTCAAACTCACCGTTCTTAAACTTTTGAAACCATTCCTGACAACTTCTCTCACTTAAAGCAGCTTCACCATATGCTTCTAGAAGCAATCGATGCGCCTCAGCTGCAGATTTTTTCACATTAAAGAAGTAAATCAAAAGTTCCCGCAAAT
>JASFAT010000817.1:28908-42758 GCA_031353405.1 Baronia brevicornis | reverse complement strand
AAATAAATCCACTGAACCCAGCGGAAAAACACACATTATTAATTTTCTGTTATTGTTTTGTTTGTCGCGGATCTTAGCTAAGTAAAACTTTTGACTGTTCATATATTATTACCTCTTATATAGTGAGTGAATCGATTTTTTATGGGATAGGAAGGCATACGAGCAGGCGTGTCACTTGATGAAAAGCAATCAACGCCGCCCATTAACATCCGCAGTGCCATAGGCAGTGTAGAAGCTTTGCCGGTCTTTAAGGATCTAGAACTCTTACTGTCGCCGCCTGGCTTCCAAGAGGGGGAAGGGCCTGCGATGGAGTCAAGATAAGAGGTTCTCATCTAGACGATGCGAAGTCGATAGGATGCCCCAAAACCCTCTGGAAACAGCGGCACTAAAGACCAGTACCAGCAGTAGAGTTCTATTTCCCGAGGCTCGTTCCAACACCCCGCAATAACGCGTTGCGCGGGGTATGGATGTGCCCTTTTGATTTGATTACACTCACATACACATTCTTATATATCTAAGGCTGGTCTCAAGTTCAAAACTTTGAATTGTGACATTAATTTTCCACAACTAACCCAATTTGTTACGCATTTACCTTGTAACAATTTATATTTCCTTTACGGATCGATAAATTCCTTCGCAAATGGCATATACAGGTATGTAATTAAAGTTAAACGAAATTTAATTGTCAATGACTGGCTTCGGGCAGATAAAAGCGAAGTAAAAGATATCTTTATATACACTTCTTTGCAAAACAAACGGGCGTATTTGATTTTTCTACATCATTGGTAATAATTTAGTTCTAAAGAGGTTTTAATAGCCAAACTATGTTACTGGCACTTTAATAAAGAGTGTGAGTTTGAAAAAAATAATTCCAAATTTGAAACTTTTGTTTCTTTTTTTAAATTAATGCCTTTTTTAGTTTGTGACTTTTTACTTACTTTTCGCGGGTTTGTTGTTAGAATGTGTTATCAGGCAACTAAAACTACCTTTTTTGTTAGTTTTAGTAGAATAAATAATGTTTTTCGCATCATCCAGCCTTATTGTGACTAAAAAAACAGATATCTTTGTGTCTATTTTAATGGCAGAAAAAGCAATGAGAGCTAGTAAAATCATAGCGCTGCTGGAAGAGGAGTGTAGCCAATGTTACGTCTCACAGCGGTTAAACGTGAGTTGTTCAACCGTCTAAAGAACCTGAACTCGACACCAAGAGACATGTTCCGTTTAGAGAAGGCAAGGTTCTGGGAGGAAACGTTTGTCTATATGGTGGAGGATCTGTTGTTTTTGGCGGGCGTAGCTTCCAGCTACCGTACCGAGATAGTATTCATTGAAAACGGCTCACTAAATGAGCAAAAGTATATAACAGGAATTCTTTGTCAAAATTTATAACCCGCACTGAATGGTGAAGAAGCCATTTACATGGATGACAATGCTTGAGCTCACCGTTCTGGTGACGTGGATGTTTATATGTAAGAGTTCGGTATTCATCGTTTGGACGCAGTGATCCGACCTTAACCCCATTGAGCACATCTGAGTCCTCCTAAAAAAGCAAGTACGATCCGTCCAATCACTTCCACAAAACACCAGGGATGGACAAGCCAGTGCGGAGCTCCGACCTTACCCCCACTGAGCACGTCTGAGACCTCCTAAAAAGAGTACGACCTGTCCAATCACCTCCACCAGGAAGCTTAAACGTGTGATCTCGGCTGAGTGGGAACATATTTCCATAGGATATAATCAAAAGCCTGTTGGAATGCATGCAAAGACAATTACATGCCGTAATTGCTGCAAGGGGAGGTCATACTCGTCATACGTCGAGGTCATACACGGATGTCTGTTTACATTGGAATTAAGTGTTAAAAATAATTCTAAGAAAGAAAAATGAAATTTCTAGACATCTAAGCTAATAATTCTAAAATATTAATATTATCCATAGAAAAGCCAATGACTGTAAGGTGCCCGATTTTTTTGCATAGGAGTGTATATACGATACTCCCAATTTGTTTTAGGTTTACATTCAAATTTGTCTTATCAGTAATTGGAATAGTTTAATAAAATCTTTATTGAGTCAAGAAAGAATTTCGGGGATTAGAAACGATTTCAAATAAAAAAAAAATAAAGAAAATCATAGACAGTTCTTAATTTAAAAAAGTATACATATATTCATATATACATATAATCAAGGTCAAAATATATTCTAAAGAAAGAAAGATAATTTAAACCAAGAGAATTTTTTAAGCTATGAACGAATGTTGAGCATTTTCTAGTGAAATTTAATAAAATAATTTTTTTTTATAACCAAACTCCAGGATGATTATGCAACTATCCGCGGGAAAGCAATAAAATGGCGCGAAAACTTAACACACAGAGCCTATTAACACAGATATTGACATGTATATCGTTAAGTAACTTAACGGTTGTCTGTCGTAGAGTCTACTATACCTGATGATGCCTCGTGTTGAGGCGCAACACGTGTCGTGTGCAAGGTGGAAAAGTGGTAGTGTATGTTTGGTGTTGTGGATAGTGGTTGGGAGGTGGAGAGTTGCTGACGGTCGTTTTTTCGGTAAGATTTAGTTTAATTTCCCCGTAAATCCAGTGCAAAAACACACATTATTAATTTTCTGTTCTTGTTCCCTTGTCGCGGATCTTAGCTAAGTAAAAGTTCTTACTGTCTACATAGTAATTGGATTTCCGCAAAGAAACGCCTAACTTCATTAATCATATTGACATGTAATTAACAAGTTTTAATTCTAATTTTATTTATCTAAGTATCGGCATGTAGTACATTCTAATTCATCTAATTCATTAATGCATCAATGATTTATAACAACTTTTTATTTGAATATAATAAAACCTTTTTTATATATTTACTTTTTTAACATTCGTAATTTTAAAATTTGAAACGAAAAATCATTGTTCTTTTTTAATTATTTTTTTTTTGATGGCAACTAGTTATAAATATTATGCCAGTGTTACGTAAACTATAATAATATCAAATGTCTTGGAATGTTCTTGTTGTTTGTCACGTTACTTCTTGATAAAATAGTGGCTATTCTACCAAAACCTTCTATGGACTTTTTCAGTCAACTTAAAAAGTCTCGATATACGCATTTATTTTATATCACTTCACTGATACGCCTTAATCGAACTATATTGCATAATATGCCACAACAATTAAATAATATAATTGATAATTATATACAATAATAGAAATAAAATAAAAATACAACGTCATTCATATAAGTTGGCGGGAAAAGTCGTTTATTTTATAATCTATTTTTTATAATAATTAAATTATAATATATCTATTATATTATTAGTAAAATTGATTTTTTATAGTTTGAAATACTTTACACTTTACATAATTTTTAATGTTATATATTTTCTGTTATATATTATCACGACAGGTTTTTATAATTTTGTTTATTTTATATTGTTAAGGTTTGATTTATTTATTTCGATATATGAACTAACCAACGGGAAATTAAATAAAATAGTTTTTTCATTACAAATAATTGTCTACGTACATTTCGATCCGTTTACAACGTCGCACTATTCAAGCAATAGTACGAAAACTGGAAGTGAAATGTTTTAAACGTAAATTCGAATAAATTTATCAGTTTAAAAAACCACTAAAATAAGAACCTTGTTGCTTTAAAAATGTTACCATTTCTAACTAAAATGTATTGGGAGGGTTCCGTATTTTATCTCATGATTGTTTTTTTTTTATTAAAAGTATCTCGAAATATAAATTCAGTTATTTACGATATGTCTTGATAAAATAGTGGCCGCTCTATCAAAACTTACATGGACTTTTGCAGTCAAGTCAAAAAAACGCCATATACACACATTTATTTAATTTCATTTCTATTCAACGCCTAAATCTAATTATGTTGAGTATTATAAGACTCTGCAAATGGCAGGAGGTGGCGCTGGACAGGGCACAGTGGTGTAAGAAGTGTTCGGATACCAAGATCCATGCTGGCTCGCTGCGCCAACAAAGTTAGTTTTTTTTTAATTTTTTAATAAAAAGATATGATTTTTAAGATTTATATTACGGGTACTTCGTTTTCACGGCAAAAATGTATATATGTAAACCGCCAAAAGAAAATTTAACATCAAAGCCAAAAAAACGTAATATTTTCGAAAAAATTGTATACATACTCAAAAAGCAATCGGTTTTCGCGGCAAAATTATATTTATATATCACGACGGTATACGGAAAAACTTAATTTAAGTTTGTCTATGCCGTATAATGTAAAAAAAAATAATAAATAATAATAATAATCGATGAAAAAAGCGTAAACGTAGTAAACCGCAAAATGAAACTTACCACCATAGACAACAATAGTCAGTTTACGCTGTACTACATTTTCTATTGGTCCCAGAGCCGTGAGACTTAGACCGTTGAACGCAGTGTTTTGTTCTGATTCGAATTTGCAATAAAATTTTTTTTCGACATCTGTCATTTGACTTTCGATCTTTTGACATCATACAGTCAGTTGACTTTTGATTTATTTATTCTGTAGTTTTAGACACGTTATGTTACGTGAGATTCAAACAATATTATCATTTTGTTAGTGGTAGAGCTTTCTATCCCATAAAAAAAAAATATTTTTCCTTGCCGTTGTACTTTGAAACCAGTTCACGACCAAGGTGAATTCTGTTGACAAATTCACGTTTATATTTACCAAGTTTTGTTATTGTAATCGCTAGTACGATGAACTGATTGACTTAATCGCTACGTACCCGCTTTCAGAGTCAAAGATTAGTGTTCGTTGATCACCCTAGACTGAGTAAATATATCAAAAGCTGCCTGTTCATGTGTATACGCATCTACAACAGTATACCTCATGAATTAAAACAATTGAACACAATATTATTTAAAAAAATACTATATATTCGGCTAATAGATGACAATTTTATAATACTAAGGATATATGGAGAATCAAAACTTTTACTTAGCTAAGATCCGCGACAAGCAAACAACAATAGTTTAATTAATAATGTGTTTCCTGCTGGATGAAGTGGATTTACATGGAACTTAAACTAAAACTTACCGAAAAACGGCCGTCAGCAACTCTCCACCCACCAACCAGAGTAGACTTTAGGAAGACAACCAAAAATCACTTTTTGTTTGTCTTCTGTAGAGTCTACTACACCTGAAGATGCCTCGTGTTGAGGCGAAACACGTGTTGTTTGCGAGGTGGAAAAGTGGTAGTGTGTGTTTGGTGTTGTGTATAGTGGTTGGTGGGTGGAGAGTTGCTGACGGTCGTTTTTCGGTAAGTTTTAGTTTAACTTCCAGATAAATCCACTTCAACCAGCAGGAAAACACACATTATTAATTTTCTGTTATTGTTTGCTTGTCGCGGATCTTAGCTAAGTGAAACTTTTGACTGTCTATATAGTGACGGATTTCTGCAAAGTAACGCCTGACTCCATTAATCAATACAAAGGACTTTTTTGCTTTAAATGGACAGTCAGAAATTTTACTTAGCTAAGATCCGCGACAAACAAACCAAAACAGAAAAATAATAATGTATGTTTTCTACTGAAAGAAGTGAATTTACGGGGAACTTAAACTAAATGTGATGAATGTTAATGTGCTACACTATGCCTATTTGTGAATTGCCAACCCGACACCCTCTCTCGCCCTCACCCTCTGAGATGAAATACCGTAACATAAAGGCGTGTTTGTTTTACCTGACCTGATATATTATACTATAGGACACTTATCAATAGTGTACAGTAAAAGCTCTTTATTCGCGGGGTATATCTGCCACAAATATGCCGCGAATACAGAAACCGTGAATACGGAATGGTAATTTATATGGGATTATAGTGGATACGTTCCTAGGTGACTAAATGAAAAAAGAAAACAAATATATAAAAAATCAATTTAATTGAAGTTTTTGAACATTGGAATCGTTTTATTATTATTTATGTACTTATTAGATCCGCGAATAAAGAAATTTCTAGCCTCGAATGTAGGAATTTGGTCGCATATTTTAAATCCGCGAATAAGGAGCTTTTACTGTATTATAAATACACTACACTAAATCTTAACGAAGAAACTTGTTTGCTTGCCGCGGATCTTAGCTAAGTAAAAATTCTGACACCACATAGTTTTTTTCCACATTTCCGCAAAGTAACGCCTGGCTCCATTAATCATCTAAATTATTATAGTTAAATTAACTAACTTGGCATTGTGGCCTTCATCGCAAGGAAATACAGTTTAATCGTCGACGACAGATGGAAGCGAACCTATGACCTTAGTTAATAACCGCATTCCTCAACCAGATGTCGCTGTCGCATTGACTTTTAGCACTTGTCATCCGTTCATAGACAAATTCGTAGCAAACATAAACAAGACTGATGCGTTTTGTTTTTTCCGAGTCGAGAATCCGGAAGAAACAAGGACAATCACGTATATGAAATACAATGTTTGATTTGTATCAGGGCTGGAAATAAAATTCAAGTAAAAGATAAGATAATATTTTAGTGGCTTTCCGTATACTGATACTTATTAATAATAATATTTCGAAACAGTTGAATATATATGTATATATATATATTTTTTTTTTTGAAAAATATAATCTATTTATTGCTGCTATATATAAAAATTACACCTGCTCGTTTGCCTTCCTATCCCATAAAAACATCAAGTGTGGTCCGCTACAAGTTTTAAAAAATGTATTCGAAGAATTTAAGAGAATGAATGGAAAGTATTTTATCAACAATTGAAAATTTGAACAAGATTTATAAATATATATAGGGAGAGTGTAAACTAAGTAAGTGTAAGTTGTAAATGAGAACTGAACCCAAGACCAATTTACTCTCAAAGTTTTAGCCACTGAGCAGTTTAGGTGGTTAAATTATATATTATCTCATCTTACTAGTTCCTCAACAAAAATAATCATTTAGTATAACTATAATACGAGTCGAGAAACTATCGCTCAATTTTGAGACTGAAAATTTTTTGAACAATAAAAAGCAATAAAAAATTCCCGCCAAGTGACGTAAATCACTGACAATACAACACATCAGTGACGTTTTATTTCATTTTTATGATCTCATTTTATCATCAGTTATTTACGGACCGATGCGACATTGAAATATTAAAAAAAACAAGCCTACACATAACTTAAAGGTCGACAACGCTTCCGTAATACCTATGGTGTGGCTAATCTTTCTATCAGTAGACACGCTTGCTCGTATGCCCTCTTAATCCATAAAAATTTATATTGTTTAATTGTGGTGGCGTATTTATACAATACAGTTCGATTGAGGTATATAAATAGAGTGAAATAAAATAAATTCGGTGTCGTGTTTTTAACTTGACTGTAAAAATTTATGTAAGTTTTGTTAGAAAAGCCACCATTTTATCAAGACCTGTCGTAACAAGCTAAATTTACATTTCAGGATACTTGTTATTATACACTTGACACTGACAATAGTATTTTTTTATAGCATAGGAAGGCAAACGAGTAGGCGTGTCACCTGATGGAAAGCAACCAACGCCGCCCGTAGACATCCGCAACGCCATAGGCAGTGCGTAAGCGTTGCCGACTTTAAGGGAAAGTGAATAGGAGTGGGTGTGGGAGGGGGAGTGGTAAGGGGAGGGTGTTGGGCCTCCGGAACTCAGACCGCTCACCGTACGAAGCGCGGTAGCTAAGCTACCACAGTTATAGATAATTACCATCAAAGAAGAGAGTAAAAAAAAATAAACAAAATACATTATAAACTATATAATAACAATACTCCCTTATCGTCATGATCTACAAACAAACACGTCAACATCTGCTGTTGATATCTGCCGGCCTTGCTTAATTTTAAAAGGAATTATCAAGATCAATTTCCTACTTCCTTCCGGTTTTCTATTTAGTTCAAGTTTTACTTATTATATTGGGATTTATCTAATGAAGAAATCAACCGGAGAACCAAAGACACTGTGGTGTAACAAAAATACGCACAAGTCATTTTTTATTACATCAATCTTGATTGTTTTTCGGTTGCTATTGGAAACATAGTTTTTCCGTCTTTTCAATTCAAATAATTCGGATAATACTGCCCACATATTTTGATGACCCCGACGAAGAACTTTGTCGCGCCTTCTGCAATTAGCTTTTATCATCGTTCGAGAATATTTTAACCAAGATGGCGAGGTCTGAAGATATGGCCGCAACATGGCGGTAGAAGAGTTAGAATGCCAGAATATTTTCGACCGTAGTCACGGTCTGGCCAGGGGAATGATGTGGTGTAACAAAAATACGCATAAGTCGAAACATAGTTTTTCCGTCTTTTCAATTCAAATAATTCGGATAATACTGACACCAACACTTACGTAGTCTTTCAAATTAACAAACTCAAGTGGTAATGGGCTGGTAACGTGTTTTCGAGATTCGATCTGGAGTAGACGAGTCCTGGAGTGTAGACCGCATTCAGTAGAAAAAACACATTATTAATTTTCTGGTTTTGTTCGCTTGCCCCGGATCTTAATTAAGTAAAAGTTCTGACTGTCCACATCCGTTGTTAATAACAATTTGTGTATGTGATTGCTAGTTTGTTAAAAAAATGACGTCGACGTGGTACGGCATCCGTCACGATGTCCACAAGGGCGAGAAGCGACTGACGGAGAGCCGTTTCGCTACGATAAATGTGAGAGGAAGGATGGATGAAAAGATAGATGAGTGTGGAGGAAGCAAGGAAGGTATGCCGGGATCGTAGCGGATGGAGATCTGTGGTCGCTGGTGGTGTTGCCCCTGCGGGAAACAGGTATGACGATATGTATTAAATTTGCCATCGGATATCTATTAGACATTTGTAAGAAAACGTTCGATTCCGTTCTTAATAACAATTTGTATATGTGATTTCAATTTGTATATTGTGAGTTTTTTTCAAATATTAATCTATTCATTAATTAATTTTTATTATTATATATATTTCTCTCTGGTCTATCTTTCATGTCTAAAGACCGCGGTCACCAGACTTCACCCAGCGGTTCGTTAGGCTCTTCCATTTCATGATAAACGCGCTGTTTTCTTCGTGACTTTCACGGTGATTTTCTTGGGAATTTGGTGCAGTGGTTTCCCGTTGCCTTCTGCGACAGACATTTTTTGGAGTTATTTAGACTCCAATATTCTCTGAAACCTCTTCCGACCGGTTTCCCGGTCGGATGTATGGTTATACCGCTATTGCTCGGTAGCCAGAGCCTCGTCTGTTATCTAGCAGGGCGCACCCGGTACCCGCTGGGGTAACGTCGCCGAAGCGCGTACAGGTCAGGTTCACTCGGGCCGGTTAAGATGTTATTACCGTTTCTCTCCTTCCTCCCTTAGTTTTATGGGTGAAAAAAAATACTCTTATATAAGATATTTAGCAGGATAAGAATGCGAATTAATTATAATTATTTAATAACAAGTAAAAATATATGGACAGTCAAAAGTTTTACTTAGCTAAGATCCGCGACAAGCAAAACAATAACAGAAAATTAATAATGTGTGTTTTTCCGTTGGGTTAAGTGCTTGTAGTAAGTGGTTAGTTGGGTTAGCTAAGTAAAACTTTTGACTGTCCATATAGTGATGGATTTCCGCAAAGTAACGCCTGACTCCATTAATAACAAGTAAAAAGTTTCTAAAATATAATTTTTTTTTGTTGATCTAAGTAGGAATCGACTTTATTTTTTTTTTATATTCCTTGATCTCTCACTTTATTCAAATCTTAGTTTTTCCTTTCATCTATTGGCTCGTAGTGTCTTTTGTTAGAAGTATTGTTAGTGATACATTGATAAATGTATCACTAATGTACTAACTTGATATTTGAATATATTAAAACCTTTTATATAATATTACTTCTTTTTGAATTCGTAATTTAAAAATTCAAAATAAAAAAGAAATAAATTGTTTTATATAAAAACAAAAATATTAGTTCGACTGAGGTTTTTGGATAGGCATGTCATCTTTCCGGCATAAGAAATTGAGATATAAAATATAAAATTTCAATTAATTATGTGTGAATAACACACAGTACAACCACCACCACAAAACATCAGGGAGCTTAAACGTGTGATCTCGGCTGAGTGGGAACACATTGCACAGGACACCATCAGAAGGCTGGTGGAAAGCATGCCAAGATGATTACATGTCGTAATTGGTGTCAAGCGAGGTCATACTCGCTATTAATTTCAAGTCAATGACTGTAAGGTGACCGTTTTTTGCAAAAGAGTTTATATGAGTTGAAAAAACATAAATGAACAAAAAATATTGCATAGCAAATAATTTACATGAGAGTTCCTCAAGGTTTTTTGACTCATATAAACCAGAAAATGGAAATAGTTTACAAAATGTAGCCAGTGTTACTCACTAATAATTTTTTTTAACAGCCCATATATGTCCCACTGCTGAGCACGGACCTCTCCATTTCTGGAGGAACGGACGTTAAACCCACCACGCTTGTCCAATGCGGATTGGCGGGGTTACTGGTCTCTTAATAAATGATTGTAATCCATATATGTATTTGTAGGATATATATATATATATATATATATATATATATATATATATATATATATATATATATATATATATATATATATATTATATATGCGGGGATCGAACCCGCGGGCGGAGGGCCCCACCACTGAACCAATTAGTCGTAAATGTGAACAAAACATATAATATTATTAATTTAATTGTTTAAAGATATTTTATTTTATTAAAACTAACTTATAAAATACTTACTCCGCTGGTTCGGTGACCCGTAGTGGATCTTAGCCTCCGAAACGAGAGTCCTCCATATTTCCCTGTCCTGGGCTAATTCCAGCTAATATCTCCAGCCATATCTGGTTCGACACAAATACAACCTCTTCAGAGTCCGATCCTCACCCATACACTCAAGATGACCGATAATGTTTGGGTTGTGCAAATCAGGAAGTAGGTTCTCCTTATCTAAATCGGCTCTGGTGGTATGTTTTAATTTTGCGGTTTACTGCGTTTTCGCTTTTTTGTATATATTCCAATTTCCTGTTTGAGTGAATTCTTTTGTTCTTTTACAAAGAGTGTAAACTAAGTAAGTGTAAGTTGTAAATGAGAACTGAACCCAAGACCAATTTACTCTCAAAGTTTTAGCCACTGAGCAGTTTAGGTGGTTAAATTATATATTATCTCATCTTACTAGTTCCTCAACAAAAATAATCATTTAGTATAACTATAATACGAGTCGAGAAACTATCGCTCAATTTTGAGACTGAAAATTTTTTGAACAATAAAAAGCAATAAAAAATTCCCGCCAAGTGACGTAAATCACTGACAATACAACACATCAGTGACGTTTTATTTCATTTTTATGATCTCATTTTATCATCAGTTATTTACGGACCGATGCGACATTGAAATATTAAAAAAAACAAGCCTACACATAACTTAAAGGTCGACAACGCTTCCGTAATACCTATGGTGTGGCTAATCTTTCTATCAGTAGACACGCTTGCTCGTATGCCCTCTTAATCCATAAAAATTTATATTGTTTAATTGTGGTGGCGTATTTATACAATACAGTTCGATTGAGGTATATAAATAGAGTGAAATAAAATAAATTCGGTGTCGTGTTTTTAACTTGACTGTAAAAATTTATGTAAGTTTTGTTAGAAAAGCCACCATTTTATCAAGACCTGTCGTAACAAGCTAAATTTACATTTCAGGATACTTGTTATTATACACTTGACACTGACAATAGTATTTTTTTATAGCATAGGAAGGCAAACGAGTAGGCGTGTCACCTGATGGAAAGCAACCAACGCCGCCCGTAGACATCCGCAACGCCATAGGCAGTGCGTAAGCGTTGCCGACTTTAAGGGAAAGTGAATAGGAGTGGGTGTGGGAGGGGGAGTGGTAAGGGGAGGGTGTTGGGCCTCCGGAACTCAGACCGCTCACCGTACGAAGCGCGGTAGCTAAGCTACCACAGTTATAGATAATTACCATCAAAGAAGAGAGTAAAAAAAAATAAACAAAATACATTATAAACTATATAATAACAATACTCCCTTATCGTCATGATCTACAAACAAACACGTCAACATCTGCTGTTGATATCTGCCGGCCTTGCTTAATTTTAAAAGGAATTATCAAGATCAATTTCCTACTTCCTTCCGGTTTTCTATTTAGTTCAAGTTTTACTTATTATATTGGGATTTATCTAATGAAGAAATCAACCGGAGAACCAAAGACACTGTGGTGTAACAAAAATACGCACAAGTCATTTTTTATTACATCAATCTTGATTGTTTTTCGGTTGCTATTGGAAACATAGTTTTTCCGTCTTTTCAATTCAAATAATTCGGATAATACTGCCCACATATTTTGATGACCCCGACGAAGAACTTTGTCGCGCCTTCTGCAATTAGCTTTTATCATCGTTCGAGAATATTTTAACCAAGATGGCGAGGTCTGAAGATATGGCCGCAACATGGCGGTAGAAGAGTTAGAATGCCAGAATATTTTCGACCGTAGTCACGGTCTGGCCAGGGGAATGATGTGGTGTAACAAAAATACGCATAAGTCATTTTTTATTACATCAATCTTGATTGTTCTTCGGTTGCTATTGGAAACATAGTTTTTCCGTCTTTTCAATTCAAATAATTCGGATAATACTGCCCACAACACTTACGTAGTCTTTCGAATTAGCAAACTCAAGTGGTAATGGGCTGGTCACATTATTTCGAGATTCGATCTGGAGTAGACGAGTCCTGGAGTGTAGACCGCATTCAGTAGAAAAAACACATTATTATTTTTCTGGTTTTGTTCGCTTGCCCCGGATCTTAATTAAGTAAAATTTCTGACTGTCCACGTCCGTTGTTAATAACAATTTGTGTATGTGATTGCTAGTTTGTTAAAAAAAGGACGGCGACGTGGTACGGCATCCGTCACGATGTCCACAAGGGCGAGAAGCGACTGACGGAGAGCCGTTTCGCTACGATAAATGTGAGAGGAAGGATGGATGAAAAGATAGATGAGTGTGGAGGAAGCAAGGAAGGTGTGCCGGGATCGTAGCGGATGGAGATCTGTGATCTCTGGTGGTGTTGCCCCTACGGGAAACAGGTATGACGATATGTATTTAATTTTGCCATCGGTTATCTATTAGACAGTCGTAAGAAAACGTTTGAGAGTTTTCGTTAAGAACGGTACTTAATAACAATTTGTATATGTGATTGCAATTTGTATATTTTGAGTTTTTTTCAAATATTAATCTATTCATTAATTACTTTTTATTATTATATATATTTCTCTCTGGTCTATCTTTCATGTCTAAAGACCGCGATTACCAGACTTTACCCAGCGGTTCGTTAGGCTCTTCAATTTCATGATAAACGCGCTGTTTTCTTCGTGACTTTCACGGTGATTTTCTTGGGAATTTGGTGCAGTGGTTTCCCGTTGCCTTCTGCGACAGACATTTTTTGGAGTTATTTAGACTCCAGGGCTCTCTGAAACCTCTTCCGACCGTTTTTCCGGTCGGATGTATGGTTATACCGCTATTGCTCGGTAGCTAGAGCCTCGTCTGTTATCTAGCAGGGCGCACCCGGTACCCGCTGGGGTAACGTCGCCGAAGCGCGTACAGGTCAGGTTCACTCGGGCCGGTTAAAATGTTATTACCGTTTCTCTCCTTCCTCCCTTAGTTTAATGGGTGAAAAAAAATACTCTTATATAAGATATTTAGCAGGATAAGAATGCGAATTAATTATAATTATTTAATAACAAGTAAAAATATACGGACAGTTAAAAGTTTTACTTAGCTAAGATCCGCGACAAGCAAAACAATAACAGAAAATTAATAATGTGTGTTTTTCGGTTGGGTTAAGTGGA
>JASFAT010000817.1:0-28809 GCA_031353405.1 Baronia brevicornis | reverse complement strand
GTGGTGTAACAAAAATACGCATAAGTAATTTTTTATTACATCAATCTTGATTGTTCTTCGGTTGCTATTGGAAACATAGTTTTTCCGTCTTTTCAATTCAAATAATTCGGATAATACTGCCCACAACACTTACGTAGTCTTTCGAATTAGCAAACTCAAGTGGTAATGGGCTGGTCACATTATTTCGAGATTCGATCTGGAGTAGACGGGTCCTGGAGTGTAGACCGCATTCAGTAGAAAAAACACATTATTATTTTTCTGGTTTTGTTCGCTTGCCCCGGATCTTAATTAAGTAAAATTTCTGACTGTCCACGTCCGTTGTTAATAACAATTTGTGTATGTGATTGCTAGTTTGTTAAAAAAAGGACGGCGACGTGGTACGGCATCCGTCACGATGTCCACAAGGGCGAGAAGCGACTGACGGAGAGCCGTTTCGCTACGATAAATATGAGAGGAAGGATGGATGAAAAGATAGATGAGTGTGGAGGAAGCAAGGAAGGTGTGCCGGGATCGTAGCGGATAGAGATCTGTGGTCTCTGGTGGTGTTGCCCCTATGGGAAACAGGTATGACGATATGTATTAAATTTTGCCATCGGATATCTATTAGACAGTCGTAAGAAAACGTTTGAGAGTTTTCGTTAAGAACGGTACTTAATAACAATTTGTATATGTGATTGCAATTTGTATATTGTGAGTTTTTTTCAAATATTAATCTATTCATTAATTAATTTTTATTATTATATATATTTCTCTCTGGTCTATCTTTCATGTCTAAAGACCGCGGTCACCAGACTTCACCCAGCGGTTCGTTAGGCTCTTCCATTTCATGATAAACGCGCTGTTTTCTTCGTGACTTTCACGGTGATTTTCTTGGGAATTTGGTGCAGTGGTTTCCCGTTGCCTTCTGCGACAGACATTTTTTGGAGTTATTTAGACTCCAATATTCTCTGAAACCTCTTCCGACCGGTTTCCCGGTCGGATGTATGGTTATACCGCTATTGCTCGGTAGCTAGAGCCTCGTCTGTTATCTAGCAGGGCGCACCCGGTACCCGCTGGGGTAACGTCGCCGAAGCGCGTACAGGTCAGGTTCACTCGGGCCGGTTAAGATGTTATTACCGTTTCTCTCCTTCCTCCCTTAGTTTTATGGGTGAAAAAAAATACTCTTATATAAGATATTTAGCAGGATAAGAATGCGAATTAATTATAATTATTTAATAACAAGTAAAAATATATGGACAGTCAAAAGTTTTACTTAGCTAAGATCCGCGACAAGCAAAACAATAACAGAAAATTAATAATGTGTGTTTTTCCGTTGGGTTCAGTGGATTTATTTGGAACTTAAACCAAAAACTTACCGAAAATCGGCCATCAACTCTTCACCCACCAAACACACTTGGTTGTCTACCGCAGAGTCTACTATACCTGAAGATGCCTCGTGTTGGGGCGAAACACGTGTCGTTTACAAGATGGAAAAGTGATAATGTGTGTTTGGTGTTGTGTATAGTGGTTGGTGGGTGGAGAATTGATGGCCGATTTTCGGTAAGTTTTTGGTTTAAGTTTCAAATAAATCCACTTAACCCAACGGAAAAACACACATTATTAATTTTCTGTTATTGTTTTGCTTGTCGCGGATCTTAGCTAAGTAAAACTTTTGACTGTCCATATAGTGATGGATTTCCGCAAAGTAACGCCTGACTCCATTAATAACAAGTAAAAAGTTTCTAAAATATAATATTTTTTTGTTGATCTAAGTAGGAATCGACTTTATTTTTTTTTTAAATTCCTTGATCTCTCACTTTATTCAAATCTTAGTTTTTCCTTTCATCTATTGGCTCGTAGTGTCTTTTGTTAGAAGTATTGTTAGTGATACATTGATAAATTTATCACTAATGTACTGTCAAGTTAGTACTTGATATTTGAATATTAAAACCTTTTATATAATATTACTTCTTTTTGAATTCGTAATTTAAAAATTCAAAATAAAAAAGAAATAAATTGTTTTATATAAAAACAAAAATATTAGTTCGACTGAGGTTTTTGGATAGGCATGTCATCTTTCCGGCATAAGAAATTGAGATATAAAATATAAAATTTCAATTAATTATGTGTGAATAACACACAGTACAACCACCACCACAAAACATCAGGGAGCTTAAACGTGTGATCTCGGCTGAGTGGGAACACATTGCACAGGACACCATCAGAAGGCTGGTGGAAAGCATGCCAAGATGATTACATGTCGTAATTGGTGTCAAGCGAGGTCATACTCGCTATTAATTTCAAGTCAATGACTGTAAGGTGACCGTTTTTTGCAAAAGAGTTTATATGAGTTGAAAAAACATAAATGAACAAAAAATATTGCATAGCAAATAATTTACATGAGAGTTCCTCAAGGTTTTTTGACTCATATAAACCAGAAAATGGAAATAGTTTACAAAATGTAGCCAGTGTTACTCACTAATAATTTTTTTTAACAGCCCATATATGTCCCACTGCTGAGCACGGACCTCTCCATTTCTGGAGGAACGGACGTTAAACCCACCACGCTTGTCCAATGCGGATTGGCGGGGTTACCGGTCTCTTAATAAATGATTGTAATCCATATATGTATTTGTAGGATATATATATATATATATATATATATATATATATATATATATATATATATATATATATATATATATATATATATGATGCGGGGATCGAACCCGCGGGCGGAGGGCCCCACCACTGAACCAATTAGTCGTAAATGTGAACAAAACATATAATATTATTAATTTAATTGTTTTATAAAGATAGTTTTTATTTTATTAAAACTAACTTATAAAATACTTAATCCGCTGGCTCGGTGACCCTTAGTGGATCTTAGCCTCCGAAACGAGAGTCCTCCATATTTCCCTGTCCTGGGCTAATTCCAGCTAATATCTCCAGCCATATCTGGTTCGACACAAATACAACCTCTTCAGAGTCCGATCCTCACCCATACACTCAAGATGACCGATAATGTTTGGGTTGTGCAAATCAGGAAGTAGGTTCTCCTTATCTAAATCGGCTCTGGTGGTATGTTTTAATTTTGCGGTTTACTGCGTTTTCGCTTTTTTGTATATATTCCAATTTCCTGTTTGAGTGAATTCTTTTGTTCTTTTACTTAATAACTGTAATAAATCAATCAGAAACTGTCCATTTTGTATATAGTCCGATCCAATCTATTTAAGGAGAATCAGGTACCGAGTATACAGAAGGTATTAGATTATCACTATAGAAATATTATAAGACATGTCATGATTTGATCTATTATAGTTAAAGGCATTAGAGAACGTCTTGATCGAGAATCAAGCTGTACTAAAAACACAATGAACCGACATAAATTAAAAAATAAAAAGTATTATACACCGTGACTTTTCAATTACCCGAGAAAATTAAGTAATATATTCAGTTATCGATATACATTAAATTTGGCGAAGAAAAACAATTTTTATTTTTATGAAATATTTATTAAAAATGTCCTTAATATACACCAAAAATTATACAACAAAAAATCTTGCTAATTCAAATAGACATCATTATCATTCCAATATGTACTGCACCCAAACCAACCTTATTTGGTCGCGTAATAATTACGTACGGATGGGATAACTATGAATGAAAACAATTTGCGCAACCTGCCGACAACAGACGTTTTTTCTCTTTCGCACGCGCTGTTGCCATACTTATGAATACATGCGTCTCATGCATAGTAGTAAACAAATACTACGAAGATGGCGTACAAGTATTTGATGCATTTACAGGATTTCTTTGAAGTCCCATAAAACAATATTTTTGTATGAACGCTATAATATTTGAATGTTACTTATTGACATACATATTTTTACAAACGTGAATTTTAGTTTTCTCGGGTAATTAAAAAGTCACGGTGTATATTTACTTTTGTAGTTTAGTTTATTTAAATAAAAGTCAAATTACATTACTAATTATATATCTATATTATATAGAGTTATTTATATATGTATATAAAGAGTAATACAGATGTAAGATTAGCAATAGATACAGTAAATAGAGGGTTATTTTTTTAAATAAGTTGCGGACCAAGCGCTTCCAGAGCGCTTACAGAGAAAATAGGGTGTTGGGCCTCTGGAACTCAGGCCGCTCACTGTACGAAGCGCGGTAGCTAAGCTACCACTCCGACGCCGGTTTTCTGCGGGAGTGTGTGTGGTATTTCCCCGGGAGAGCCGGTCCATTCATGCTACAGACGAATAATATGCCATTCTTGACAATGTATTCGTCTGCAGTGTGGCTCTAACACTAATAAAACATTTTATACCTATTCCATAAAAAGAACTACCAAAATTTGTTTAATTTCTTATAATACATACAGTAGTACATAATATACATCAGCAAATATACGGATCTCTTTTGTTTCGCTTGAGAACACACAATCTGTAACCGTCATAAGCGGTTAAATCTCTAGGAAGAACTTTGAGGTAAATACATTGAATCAAACCGTCTTATAATAACGATAATATGCCGCAATTCAAAATACGCAGAGCTACACATCTCGCTTCCAGTTCCCACAGTATCGTTTGTATAGCGCGACGTCATTTTAAACGGATTTAAATGTACGTAAATAATTATTTTTATCGTAAACATTGAATTATTAAAAGTAACAAATGGCTAGTTCATCCATACATATATGATTTTACTAAAACTATACATTGGGTAAAAAAAATATAGTGTGTTAATAAAAGAAATATTATTTATTGAAAAAAAAGATTAAATCCAGTGAACATATCAATCCACGTCCCTCATAGACAACAGTTCATACAAATTATGTCTATTTATCTATTCTTGCTAAAACTAACACTCGAAATCACAATATTATGTTACGGATTATCTTTAATTTAGCAGAGATATATACTTAATTTAATATTTATATATTTGTAATACGTAAGTGTAAAATATTTTAAACATATTAAATGTAATTTAGAATGAGACAATAAATAACCTAAGGCACTTTTCCTGCCAACTTACATCAGTGATGTTGTGTTTTTATTTCATCTTCATAATCTTATATTATAATCAGTTATGTTGTTTAATTGTGGTGATGTATTATACAATATAGTTCGATTAAGACATATAAGTGAAGTGATATGAAATAAATGCGTGTACCGTGACTTTTTAAATTGACTAAAAAAGTTCATAGACAGTTTTGGTAGAATAGCCACCATTTTATCAAGACGTAACGTGATAAGCTGACTTATTACATTTCAAGGGGTTGGATATTGTTGTATTTTACATAACACTGGCATAATAGTTTTAACTTATTGCCATCAAAGTAAAAAAAAATACATATTAGTGTTTGTAATGTTTTGACGCCATCTTATTAGCGGTTTTCGCGCCATAATCCTTATGTGAAAGTTATATTTTGTTGATAGATTATGACAGTAAGTGCTTTGATATAAAATTAAATACATCCAGAAATGTTTTTAAAGTGAATTAGTATGAATAAAATATCAAGTTAATTATAATATTATAGTTTAAATGTACATACGTATTTGTATATTCGTTTCAAATGTTATACTTGCAGTTTTCGCGACTTAAATAAAAATTGACTTAGTACTTCTTTGGAGACTTCCCGCCAACTTACATCAGTGAATTTAAATTATTTTTATAGTCATTTTTTATTCGACTTATATAATCTCAAGTTATTATCAGTTATTTTCTGGTGATGTATTACTTAATATAGTTTAATTAAAAAGTTTCAAAGTTTATTTTTAAATTTATATTATTTATTTTGATGCTAGCATAACAGTTATAGCTAATTGCTATTAATGAAAAAAAAATTAAGTTCTTTAATATTAAAATTGTAACATGCAGAAATATACTTTACGTGAATTTAAATCAGAAGCTTGTAAAAATAATTAGTTTAAAGCTTAGTATATGTGTATTAATTATGTTTTAAAAGTATACCTGCAGTTTTTGTGACTTATTTGATGTTTAAAAGTGACATTTTAATAATAAGTTATCTGTGATTAAGGAAAGGAAAACAAATTTTATATTTTTTTACTAGCCTAGAAATTTTCGCGCCAACTTACTACAGTAACGTTGTGCTTTTATATTTATTGTATATTTGTAAATGCAGTTTCCACTGCATATTTGATGTTCAAAGATGATATTTTAATAATAGCTTATCTGTGTTTAAGAAAAAAGTTCTAAATTATTGTAACCTTTGCCTAAATTATAAAACAAATTGTAATTTTGAGCATCTATTGTGTAATTTACATTATATTTATCGCGAATATTCCATGATAAAACTGAGAGGTCATTATTGCTGAATGAACTACTGATAAAAAATAATGTATACAAAAAATTAATAATAACTCTCTAGTTTTAGATAGAATACTCGTTTTATATAGAAGACCATTTGGCTTAGTAGCGGGTGTGTAACTACAGTGTCAAAGATATGGCCTACAGATATTTATTCCGAGTTTGATTGCCAATTATGTTAACACGTTAACGGTTTAGTATACAGCGTGTCCTGTGAAACATAGACCTCTTCCAGCTATTTCCGCTCTTCTCTATTCCGTGTTTTTCTGTACCAGATTGTCCCTCCAGTAACTTTAATGTCATCTGTCTATCTCTTAACCTATCTGCCTCTCTTTCTTTTACCACACTTGGTTGCCACTCAGTTATAATTTTCGTCCATTTTGTCCTAATCTATCCATAAGACAAATTCATAGAATATTAAAAATCTTGTTAAAACAAAACCCTTAACTGGCGGCGACTTGCACGAGGAGAGTGATGTGTGTGGAGGGAGCAAGGAAAGTATGCCGAGATCGTAGCAGATGGAGATCTGTGGTCTCTGCCTTCCCCTACGGGAAACAGGCGTGACGATATATATGTAAAAGAGAACAATTCGTTGATTAATGGAATTAGGCGTTGTTTTGCGGAAATCCATTAATTACTATGTGGACAGTTAAATATTTTACTTAGCTAAGATCCAAGACAAGCAAACAAAAACAGAAAATTATTAATGTTTTTAATGGAGTCAGGCGTTACTTTGCGGAAATCCATCACGAAAATCAACCGAAAATAATGACTTTTTTCGGTTGTCTTCCGTAGAGTCTACTATACCTGAAGATGCCTCGTGTTGGGGCGAAATACGTGTCGTTTACAAGATGGAAAAGTAGAAGATAATGTGTGTTTGGTGTTGTGTGTAGTGGTTGGTGGGTGGATAATTGATGGCCGATTTTCGGTAAGTTTTAGTTTAAGTTCCAGGTAAAACCACTTCATCCAGCAGAAAAACACACATTATTAATTTTCTGTTATTATTTTGCTTGCCGCGGATTTTAGCTAAGTAAAACTTTTGACTGTCCACATATTAATAATGTTGTTTTTTAAAACACATTCGTTATTGTTTTCTGTTTTTGTTTGCTTGTCGCGGATTTTAGCTAAGTAAAACTTTTGACTGTCCACATATTAATAATGTTGTTTTTTAAAACACATTCATTATTGTTTTCTGTTTTTGTTTGCTCGTCGCGGATCTTAGCTAAGTAAAACTTTTGACTGTCCACATATTAATAATGTTGTTTTTTAAAACACATTCATTATTGTTTTCTGTTTTTGTTTGCTTGTTGCGGATTTTAGCTAAGTAAAAGTTCTAATTGTCCACCAAAACAATTCGTGTAAAAAGAGATTATTTTTAAAACTCGTGTTAAATCAATTTTATGTAAAAGAAATTCGTGTAAAAAAGAAAATTAAGTGTATTTGTAAATCAGTCGTGTGTACACTTCTATTTAAATGCCATCTTACTTTGCGGAAAATCATTGTATGACTTGTAAGGCAATTAATGTGTTGAGAAATTGTATCGCGAAGGTTACATTACGTTAATTACTAATCAATTATTTTACATCATAACAGTAGAAGAGTGTTAGTATTATGTTAGTGAAACTGAGTAACCACAGCTGATGAAGGAAAACTTCTTTCTTTCCACGCTTGTGGCGAATTAACGGGGGGTAGAAGAGGCGTTGCGCCTTTGGCTTATGTTCCTTCTAAATCCTAAACCAGGGTTGAAAAATATGCTCATTTAGACACAAATAGGGCTTACAATACCGAACTAAAATCTGAATAACGGTATTTGATATTTAAAATTAGAAATATCGGGATACCGGTATTCAAACCGGTATAATTGATAAAAAATTTACTAGTTATATTTTTACTTATCTCAGTTGTTATATTGACTTGTTGACAAATAATATATGAAATCCAATAAATATTGTTCTGAAATGAGTAGATATTATTTTATTACATAAAGAGTAGGAGTAGATAGATACAAAGAAACGTGCAAGTAAAAAAAGTACATATTAAATTGTATGTTACATTTTATTTATAATAAATGTGTCAGATATAGATTTTAATACAATGAAATTGTTTGTTTATCTTCAAAAGAAATTTCTTGTAATTAATTAATATTATTTTAATTAGATTTATATTGTGCATAAATTCAATTTTTGTCAACTAATGTAATACCGAAATACCGGTATTTTTACCAAAATACCGGACAAATAATAATAACGGACAAAAATAGTCCGGGATTCCGGTATTCGGGATCCCGGAATCCCGGTATTGTAAGTCCTAGATACAAATAAGTACAGCCTGTACCGGTGGTTCAACGTTTTTTAATGAAAATTACTTCCACAGCTAATCCTTCTAATGTTTATTCTTTTCCGATCCGAGCCGATTGTCCGGGATCGGGCTCCCCCGGATGCACTAAGACGAATTTAATATATCTTATTTGTTAAAAATGACGGTGACGTGGTTCGCCACCCGTCACGTCCTGATTCTCACGAGGGCAAAAAGCGACTAATGAAGAGCCGTTTCGCTGCGATGAATGGTAGCGGATGGAGCTCTGTGGTCTCTGCCAACCCCTGCGGGAGATAGGCGTGATTATATATAAAAAAAAAGTTTATTCTGTTTCTGTTTAGTTCCAGTTTCACCTATACATATATTGCGCTTTGTATTTTTTACTCGATCTTTTGCTAAAGGTTATGATTATACATACATATAGTCACGCTTGTCTCCCTGTAGGATTAGGCAGAGACCACAGATCTCCATCTGCTATAATCCCGACACAGCTTCCATGCTTCCTTCACACTCATCTATCTGTACCACTCACATTCATCGTAGTGAAACGGCTCTGGTTGGTCGTTTCTCGCCCTCTTGGGAATCAGGACGTGACGGGTGGCGAACCACGTCACCGTCATTTTTTAACGAATTAGGTATATTAACATTCGTCATAGTGAATCCCACGAGCCGCAAGGGAGGATGGAGGTCAGCCATATTCACACATATACATACAATACAATAGAATTGAAAAACAATTGAGTCATGTAATAAATTCACCTCAACCAAAAGAACAAGTTCCTGACTGCATACTTAAAATTAGATTTTTGTGTTTTTTTTTTAATATATTTATTGTATGCAAGTCACGACGAGGTGGTGGCAAGTTGTTCCAACATTTGGTTGCGGTGTATTTAAAGCTACCACGAAACGCAGCTGAGCAGTGGCGAGGAACAACCAGCAATGTCCTAGATGCTCTGGTATCGCAAACGCTAATTCGTTTACGGGACCATGTTATTTATTATATAAATATGATGGAGATTCATAACGAATCATACCAAATAGAAGGGTAGCGAAATGAAGCTCCCTGCGGTGCCTCATTTTTATTAGATTAGCTTTATTTATGTATGGTGTAACATGTTCCCGTGGAGCTATATTAAAACAAAATCTTGCGCACGCATTTTGTACGCGCTGTATAAGATTTTCTGTTCGAGCTAGTAGACGCGGTCCATATACAGGATCCGCGTAGTTAAATTTCGATAATACTAACGAGTCACATACTGTTATACGGAGAGGTATGTTGAGGTAGTCTCGAATTCGATACAGCACTTTAAGTCTATATAAGCAGTTACGGACTAGACCCATGATATGTTCTTCGAATCTAATATTTTCATCGAGAAGAACACCCAAATTACGCGCAATACGTACCCGCTCAATCTGTTCTTTCCCTACAATTAGAATAGGTCTTTGTTACCTGTTATACTCGTGCTCTATTCTAGTATAGTAATCTACTATAGTAATTTGCTCTTCAAGTTAGCAGACTGAAGTGGCAATGGGCTGGACACGTTTGTCGGAGAACCGACAATCGTTGGAGTAGACGAGTGCTGGAGTGGAGACCGCGAGTCCGCAAACGTAGTGTGGGACGCCCTCCTGCTAGATGGAGCGACGATCTGCGCAAGGCGGCTAGCAGAGACTGGATGCGTGTAGCCGAAGATCGGGCTAGATGGCGCGCCTTGGGTGAGGCCTATGTCCAGCAGTGGACTACCGCGGGCTGATATTGATTGATAGTAATAGAACCTTACTCTGTGGATCCAGCTACCTTCGGCGGTTTTCACGAACCGATACGACATTGGCACCTTCGAAAAACAAGCCTAACAGACCGGCAACGCTTCCGTGACTCCTGCGGTGTCGCGGTTGTCTATAGGTGGCGTTGATTGCTTTCCATCAAGCCACACGCCTGCTCGTTTTCCCTCTTAATAATCATAAAAAAGGTATTGCATCCGCTGGTAAAATGCTTGCTTACTTGCCTCCCTATCCCATCGCAAAAGATGTCCATAAAAGGCTCTTTCCTTTGCCTATTTTTTACGATACAATAAAACGAATGTTATCTGTAAAATAGGCTTTATAGCTAACTTAGAACTATTTAACTGTCTAAAAGATAAATTTTATTTTGGCTCTATCTGCCCTAAGCGTCTTACAACTAACAATTAATTTATCTATTGTTATTTAATGGTTTTAATACTAGCAATTAAATTACGTATAATGAAACGTTAATTGGATCAGTAGTTAGATAATTTCAACGTTAAGTGTTCTGAATTGTAATCCAGATCTAAAGTACAGGTTGCCCTGTGACAGAATTGAATAGAATAAAAAAAAAATATTCATGACACTTTTTTTATGGGATAGAAAGGCAAACGAGCCGGCGTGTCACCTGGTGGTAAATGATCACCACCACCCATAGACATGTGAAAGGCCCCTATGTCGTATTTATTTGGGAACAAAGCAGGCGATAAATCGTCCCGCAGTTGTGAACCTTTTCATACGCACGCCTGTTGAATACCTCTTCATATGCGCGCCATGTGAATATCTTTTCATACGCATATCTCTTGAATACCTCTTCATACGCACGCCTCTTCAACACATATTCATACAAATACCTCTTCCTACGCACGCCTCTTGAATACCTTTTCATACGCACGCCTGTTGAATACCTCTTCATATGCGCGCGATGTGAATATCTTTTCATACGCATATCTCTTGAATACCTCTTCATACGCACGCCTCTTCAACACATATTCATACAAATACCTCTTCCTACGCACGCCTCTTGAATACCTTTTAATACGCACGCCTCTTGAATACCTCTTCATAAGCACGCCTCTCGAACACATCTTCATACGAACACCTCTTAAATACCTCTTCCTATGCACGCGTCTTGAATTCCGTTATCATTCGGGAACACAGCAGAGCAAAAGTTATTTGTTCTTTGCGTGCAGCTTAAACGATCAGGTCTCCCGGGAAATTTAAGGGATAGATATAAGGAATTTAAATTTCCACACTCGAAGACTGATGTGTACTAAAATTACCACGTCTACCATACATCATATTGTTATTATATATGTAATATCTACCCAAACGTATTGAGTGGGAGAGATGTGAAAAAAAAAATCATATGTTTATTATGTTTGTGTGTATGTATTTATGTGTAGTGTATATTTTGATAAAGTATATTATTGTACGATTGTTAGAGAATGCTTTTCGGCGTTTTGTCCATTATGCTTCGCACTAGAATTTGTACAGAAATAATAAATATTTTATTTCATATGTTTTGCTTGATTCTATAGTTAACTCAGGATGTCGTGGATCGTGACATTGGTGATGGCGTGCACTACACTGTTCGGGGTATCTGGACAGCAACCGGCCAACTTGCTGAACGCACTCGGCGAGGGTCTCGCCAAGGAGATCATGCCGATAAAGCAACCTATAGACGAAACCATAGCGTACATCGGCTCCACTCAATGTATGACTTGAATAATTTGTTTCAATAGACTAGATCTCCCTCTCACTGGTCGATCCTTCATGACTGAAGATCCATTGGGCTTTGTACTTATCTCGCCCACACCTCAGAGCCGTATTAGTCTTTATGTCGCCCATACCTCAGAGCCTGAAGATAAAAGTCTTCGACCAGTGTGTCTATCTATGTTCTTTTACGGCACCTAAACGTGGACGCTGACAGTCCGTCTGCTTCACAAGCACAGAGTCGCTCAGAGAGCTATGCTCGGAGTTTCTCTGGTAGATATGATTCGGAATGAAGATTCCCGCCAGAGAACTAAAGTCACCGACATAGCCTTTCGAATTAGCAAACTAAAGTGGCCATGCGCTGGTCACGTTTGTCGGAGATCCGACAATCGTTGGAGCAGACGAGTGCTGGAGTGGAAATCGCGTCTCGGCAAACGTAGTGTGGGACGCTCCCCGGCTAGATGGTGCGGCGATCTGCGCAGGGCAGCTGGCAGAAACTGGATACGTGAAGCTGAAGATCGGGCTCGGTGGCGCTTCTTGGTGGACGCCGTCTTCATTCCAAGCTTCATTCCAGGTGCACACGTGAAGAAGTTATTTGGAGTTTCGTACGAACAGCTGGAGGGCGATCGTGAGCCAGATCTCAACGCGCTGACCTTCCTATACAAAACATGGTTAGTTGATCACAAATATCTATTGACATATACAGGGTGTTTCTAGAACAGTAGAAAAACTATGTGTAATAATACAAATGGGCCGGTTTAAAAAAACGACCGTCAGCAACACCTCCTCTGTCCACCTCCTCAATACCTTAACCTAAACAAGATCAAACACACACCACCACTTTTCCACATTATACACAACATGTGTTTGATTTGATTGTCAATATCTGAACCATTATCAAATGGTGTATATGCTGGCATGCATGGTGCATTTGTCAGAAAACGACGGTGACGTGGTTCTCCATCTATCACTTCCTGATACCCACGAGGTTGAGAAGCGACTTACGGAGAGCCGTTTCGCTAAGGTGAAAGAGAAAGGATGGATCAAAAGATCTGTAGACTCTGCCTACCCCTACGGGAAATAGGTGTGACGATATGTATGTATATATGTGTGTGTGTGTATGTATGTATGTATGTATGTATGTATGTATGTATGTATGTATGTATGTATAATGTATGTATGTATGTATAATGTATGTATGTATGTATAATGTATGTATGTATGTATGCTGACAAATCACGCTCGTCTTGGATAAGGTATTTATGACAGTCTCCAATCTCATCACCAGGAACAGCAGTGTAGTGTATAACATGAGCGTAGTAGTGGAGACCATCACCCAGGCTCGGGCCTACGATCCGAAGCACAAGCTGATCATCTTCGTCCACGGCTTCACCGACGACCCAACTTCCAACTCCTTCGGGAACATCAGCGCCGCGTTCCTTAAGAGCGGTTAGTGTTCAGATTTTGTTCTCTTCTGTTCTTTGTGTTAAACTCAGGTATACATAGTCAGTTTCGGTAAAGTCTTCCTTGCCGTGCATACCATATACGTTATATAACATACGTTACTTTCGAATTTCTAATTTTTGGCATCGAATTCAAGTGGACAGTCAAAACTTTTACTTAGCTAAAATCCGCGACAAGCGAACGAAAATAGAACATTAATAATGTGTTTTTTCCTGCTGGATGAAGTGGATTTACAGGGAACTTAAACTAAATCTTACCGAAGAACGGCCGGCACGCATTTATTTCATATCATTTCATTTATACGCATATATATATATATATATATATATATATATATATATATATATATATATATATATATATATATATATATATATATATATATAATTAATCGAACTTTTTTTCGAAAAAATTCGAAAGATTGTATAATACACCACCACAATTAAAGAATATAACTGATAATAATATAAGATTATGAAGATGAAATAAAAACACAACGTCACTGAGGTAAGTTGGTGGGAAAAGTGTAAGGGTTACTTATTCATTCTTATTTTCTTTTTCTAGGTGAGCATTGTATCTTGGCCCTGGACGGAAGCCCCCTCATCCGCTGGCTTTACATCCGCGCCACCACCTACGTCCGCTTCATGGGCCGCAAGATGGGGGAGGTTCTCGCCAATATGGTGGCCAGTGAGTATGCGATTTATGTTCAGAAGCTAAAATCTCTCTTTATCTCATATTCAAAGATTTAAAGAGCTGGCTTACTTATAAAATTGCAGAAATAGGTTTTCATTGTGTATTATGCGGTTGCTGAGACACTAATCAGTGATGGACTTATGGTACACAGGCGGAAGTTTTCCACCTATTTAAAATATATAAAAAATATCAGAGACAGTCGTGAGGACTGCCGATAGAAGTGAAAACCTAAAACTGTATTTTGAAATTTCAAACTAATTGTAATATTAAATGCTGTTATTACTACAGCAAGATTGCTGACGCGACTCACAAAACTTTATCCATTCATGAAGCGTCCAACACACACATACAATTGGGTATATACAATGTGTTGGCGTGATGCGTGTACGTAGGCAGCTGCGCGCGCATTAACTGTGTTTAAAGTGTGTCTATAGATAGACTCATAGCTATAGATATATTATATCCTAACCTTGAATATCTGAAGATCGTGAAAAAGTGATCGATGGCCCGCCCGAAACGTATTATCTCGGGGTTGCTTTAGAAATAAATGATTATAAATGCAAACCATTACATAGAGGGGATCCGATTCGGCCATAAACAAAATGGCTGCCACACAAAGTGAATATCGCGGAAAAAAGCGGGAGGACGGATGTTGGCAGACGCCGGTTTTCTGCGGGAGTGCCGGCCTATTCATGCTACAGACAAATAATATACCATTCGGGACAAAGTCTTCGTCTGCAGCGTGGCTCTACTACTACTAATTATTTGTATAAAATACATTACACATTGTTTCACAGGTGGTACAGATCCAGCCTCGATTCACATGATCGGCCATAGCCTGGGCTCCCACATATCCGGGTTTGCCGGCAAGACGTTCACCAAGTTAACCGGGCAGCGCATCGGCCGGATATCCGCCCTAGACCCGGCGGGACCGTGTTTCAGTCACGTTCCTAAAGAACTTCGTATTGAGAGTTCCGATGCGGATTTCGTGGACGTCATACATACAGACAGCGGTGTTTTTGGACTCAAAAATGCAGTGGGTAAGTGTGTTTAGCTGCTTTATAATACACATAAAGCATACACACACATACACACACACGAACAGGAGCGCGATGTATTTTTTATTAATTTATTTTATGGAAACTATAGGCATATAGATCTTATAGAATGTCGAAATCTGTTGGAATTGGAATGAAACAAAATCGTGAAGCCGAACAAAGTGAATATGGACTGAACAACAAACAAAGACTCTGGAAATAAATTTCAAAATAGATTTATTTGGAATAAATAATACCTATACATAGAAAAAAACATCTTTTTGTTAACAAAGAAATGGATTTACTGCAAACAATTCTTAAAATACAGCTTAATATTAAAAAATTACATATTTATATGAATTTTACATATTTATAAATGAGACCATCTTCCGTTTTGTTACACACGAAACCTTAGACTTAGACCTTTAGAGGAAAGATCAGCACGAAGCACAGAAACAAAACTTCTGCTTTATCAATACTGACGTTTATTTGATTGATCATAGCTTCTTTTATTAATCATAGTAATGGGCGCCATTTTGACGTCTTTCCGTATTAAAATTGTTTTTTGGACGTCTTTCCGTACAATTTGTAGCTACCTACTACAGAATATACACTTCAAGAACAAATTCGCGGAACAAGCTTTGTTACTACGCACTTGCGGAATGCGCTTTGTTACGCCGCATTCGTGGAATGCGCTTTGATTCTCCGCATTCGTGGAACGTGCTTTGTTGCTGCACACGTGCAGGCACGATCGCGTCCCCCGCACTCTTCTACCGCCATTCATCAGTTGTATATATAATAGGTCCACTTGTAAAGAAAAGGAGTATTAAACAAGACTCCTGTTGCATCACTTCACAGTTAAGACACTACCTCTGACAAATTTTTTGAAAATTATCTTTTAAACAAATCTTATCCTGATAATAGCAAACACAACAAAAAGGAATTATCTAATTTTGTGCAGTCGTTCTGAAGTTATGCGTGTTCATACGTTTCGGCGATACATTTTTATTTATAATATATAAATGACAGCATGCAGAGCTCTGCTGGGGCTGATCTCCATCTTCCCTTACGGCTCGTGGGATTCACTAAGACGAATTTAATATATCTAATTTATTGAAAATGACGGCGACGTGGTTCGCCATCCGTCACGTCCTGATTCTCACGAGGGCAAGAAGCGACCAATGGAGAGCCGTTTCGCAGCGATGAATGGTAGCGGATGGAGCTCTGTGGTCTCTGCCAACCCCTGTGGTCGATAGGCGTTAATATATAAATAAATAAAAAAAATATAAATGACCCAGCGAACTTGGTTTCACCTACATATTATTTAATTCAAATGAACGAAAATGTCTATTGAAAGTAATTGGGAATAAAAAGAAGAAAGAGAATTTTTCATTTTTCAAGCTGTTCTTTTATGTTCTCCTTATATCTTTTTATTCGTAAACCTTCTCTGTATTAGAGCGAACAAAATAAGAAAAATATATTGAAATCGGCCCAACCGTTTTTGAGTTTTTGCAAGACTAACAAAAATAGCTCTCCATTTTTATATGTGTAGAGTTTATTTAATTGTATATAAGTATATTGACATAGTTACGTGGAAGATGATACAAGAGCATTATGCTGCACTACAGTAACAGCGATTTTTTTTGTTAAGGACACGTGGATTATTATCCCAACGGCGGCTCACAACAGCCCAGCTGTCTGCTGCAGGTCTGTAGCCACAGTCGCGCCTGGCTGTACTTTACGGAGTCTGTGATCAATCCTCAAGCATTCCCTGCAGTACGCTGCGACAACTGGGACGCTTTCAAGGAAGGGCAATGTGACAATGATTTCAGGTGGGGTTTTTCTATCACCTTCTTCTTGGTGTCAGCAGGCATTAGATGTTGTTAGCATCCATCCATTATCTCTTCCTGTATTAGCTGGAGCTTATACAGGAAGAGATGAAAATAATAAATGGGGCTGTTATTCCTACAGGTCAAACACATATTGGTATTTGATCAAATGATATGTGGTTAATTTGTTTCAATTTTGTCAGTGTCAATTTTGCTAATGTAACGATTTGAGCGTAATCTAAGGGGGTGGGGGGGTGGCAAAATTTACATCTGAAACATTAAAAAAAAATGTAAAACGGTATTGGTAAAAAGCCGCCTGAAAAGACATCGTTTTTCAAGTTTTCAGATTACGACTACCCCTCAAAATAATCGTCAGATTGTTGGTCACTATGGCTGCCAGCCAGTGACCAAAAATCTGACGATCATGATATATACCTTCAGTAGGTTAATCTGACGCGCTCGACTATTTCAGATGATCAGATTTTTTTGATCTGACGGGATCCCTTGAGCATTTCCCACCTATATTAAGGGCTTACTGGCTAGAGGTGCTTAGCAATGTGTAAGGTCCCCTACCTTATATTAATTTGCCACGCTCGAGTAAATCCCAAAATCCCCTCTTGGGCTCCCCTACTATAAAAATGATGTATTAAATAAAAATAATGTTCTTGTAATATTTCAGTTACATGGGGCTAGCGTCAAAGCCCAGCACTAAGGGTCTGTTCTTCCTCCGTACACGTGGCGAGTCTCCGTTTGGCCTGAACCAAGGTGGATTACGGTATAAAGATCAGCAGGGTATAGTACAAACCATCTCGAGGATCTTCGGATGACTGATGAC
The DNA here is from genome assembly GCA_031353405.1 of Baronia brevicornis. Classification (NCBI taxonomy): domain Eukaryota; kingdom Metazoa; phylum Arthropoda; class Insecta; order Lepidoptera; family Papilionidae; genus Baronia; species Baronia brevicornis. Next base: position 10,816 of record JASFAT010000817.1, on the reverse strand, counting down.
TATGTTGTGATCTATGCAAACCAAAGAGTGATTTACGAAGCCGTTAGTTACCAGTTACCTTTAACTAGTCTAAATAGTGAATAATAACATAAAGTTTTACACCCCAGAGTGGGATACATCCCAGAGTGGGGATACATCCCAGAGTGGGGATGTTATACCCACTCTGGGATTTCCCGTAAGCGCCACGCGCTAACGCATTATTAAAATAACACTAAAGGAGTTAACAATGTTGGGTCTAAAATAGAACAAAATACTTAAATGTTTTCAGTTTTTAATGAGTAACTTAAAAACACTTATTGTATATAAAACTTTTGGATTTTTAAAGATATCTAAAAATGTATAATTGTTGAAAGCAAATAAGCTATAAAACTATAGTTTTAGCTGTTTGTTTATATTTAATTGTTCACTGAAGGACAGTCTTTGCAGGGTCCTTGATAGAAACTGAATGACAAGATTGAATCAAAGAGTCACACCAGCTATTTATACCTAGCTTTGCCAGTAGAAAAGTACAAAATTTATGCTGCATATGAAAATAAAGCTAGAATATATTTTTTTAATGTTTTATTTTATTCTTGTAAAATAAATCTAGAAATACAATTGTTCATATCAATAAACGAGATTATTTTAATATAATTTTTATTTTTACAATATATTTATATAATGGCACTTATGGTTAAGTCAACTAAGTACAGACTACTTTTTTTCTAAAAATATTCAGAGGTATTCTTTTCACACTAAAATTTCTACTTCTACATCATAAAAACATCGAATTTTTAACTAAAATATAAAGCCTTGATATTATTACATATAAATACAAATATTTATCTATTACATTTTTATTATACTTATATATTTTAGCTAAGAATTTTATAGTAATCAAAGTCGCTGATACAAAGTAAAAACAAGAATGGTCATAGTAAGGAACCCTATGGGACACCCAATATTGAATAAATAAATCAATATTATCTTAAAATCTGACCTATGCTACAAGATCTAAATCATCTTAAAAAGTATATAAAATGTGGACAGTCAAAAGTTTTACTTAGCCAAGATCCGCGACAAGCAAAACAATAACAGAAAATTAATAATGTGTGTTTTTCCGTTGGGATAAGTGGATTTATTTGGAACTTAAACCAAAAACTTACCGAAAATCGGCCATCAATTCTCCACCCACCAACCACTATACACGACACGAAACACACACTATCCTTTTTCCATCTTATAAACGGCACGTGTTTCGCTCCAACACGAGGTATCTTCAGGTATAGTAGACTCTATGGAAGACAACTGAAAAACAATCACTTTTCGGTTCTAGTGGTTGGTGGGTGGAGAATTGATGGCCGATTTTCGGTAAGTTTTTGGTTTAAGTTCCAAATAAATCCACTTCATCCAGCACAAACAAAAAAAAACACACATTATTAATTTTCTGTTATTGTTTTGCTTGTCGCGAATCTTAGCTAAGTAAAACTATTGACTGTCCACATAGTGATGGATTTCCGCAAAGTAACGCCTGACTCCATTAATAAGCATATAAAAGTCAATTTGCTCAGGAATACAAGTGCTAATGCTATCCGGTGTAAGAATTGGGTTTTCAATTTTAACTACTAAATTTAAACAAAGGTTATTCGACCTATAAAATGGTTGTTAAGGTTGAAAACGTAATTCTGTGACCGGATAAATCTTATAAAAGAACTTTAAGAATCTGTGCATACGCAAAGAACCTATCTATGTGATCCTTATAGAACAAAATTTAGATAGAACTTAATTTAATTTTTTTATAGAATTTCGGGGCTAAAGGCTCCTCTAATAGTATAAAAATGCAAATATACTAAATCATTTGTATAAGATATTTATCATAATCAGCCTATAGGTATCAAAACTTATATTGCTTATGGTACATAAAAGTGAATCTACAACACAATATGAAACATGCGTAACTTCTAATAATTAGGCTATTTCAGCTTCGAATTTGCCTAAAATGATAATAGTCGTGAGTTCCTTTAAGTAAAAAACTATTATCTATGAGTTTTATAGAATAATATTGCTTCTTTGAGTTCTCCTTATTTTATTTACCTTACCATTAACCTAAATTTAAATACAAAAATCAGATCGCAGAAGAGAGTTCTGGTTGAAAAGCCTTCGATAAGACTTCACAGTTCTACGATATTGTATTTTATTTTGTATATTTAAGTTTAAATTCGGTTATTCAAAGTATTTCTGACATATTTATTTCATCTACATCTCTTAGGAATACATCGCTCATATAAACTAGAACCTAAAATGGAACCTTGTGGAACTCCCCACCTTGAGAGGCTGTTCTAATGTAACTTACTTAAAATAACTTAAGAGAAGTTGAGCCCATAGTTCTAAGCCCTCACTGAGCATTTGTATAATGTACAATTCGACGTACCCCGCAGAAGAAACCCACAATATGCTATTACGACTCCAACGTTATGTCATTTTCGGCATCTACAGGTCAAAATATATCTTGTGAATTTTATCCACATTTTGCCCATGTGTATTTCCATAGCTATAATAAGCATCAGATTATTCTATTATTATAATATATTCAAAGTAACCATGGCCGTGAGGCTTGGACGCTAACGGAAGAGAAGACTCTTCTAGTCGCAGAACGAAAAATCCTCTGAAAGATCCTAGGCCTAACCAAAAGAGATGATGTCAGTTGGCGAAAAAATTACGAAATCAAGAAACTTCAGCTATATCCGTAAAAAAATGAAGTACCTATTATGTGAAATTTTCCTTAAGGAAACAGAAACGAGTCGAACAAAATTTTAATACAGTAACAAAGGTAGTTACTTCGAGAAGTCAAGTTTCTCGCATAACTCATCTCGTATAGGCAATATCCCAAACGATTGAACCGGTAGTTCGTGAAAAACGACTGTCAGGCTGTAACTTGCGCCAGTGGGGCGTGCTCACTGCGAAGTTGACGCAGGGTCCGTCGACATGATAAGCGCCGGGAGCCCAGCCGTGGGAACCCAGCTATACGTTCCACTTTCACCGGCACCTCTCGTCTGTGGACAAGTTCCTATTAAGTTAGTGACCTTTGACTCACTATGTATTACTATGAATGATGTATTTTACTTTTCCTAGAGTATAGAGGAAAATATTTTATTGTACTATTGATGTGAACCATATTCTCTCAAATCCATCACTAGTAGCTTAGTTGAAATGGTTTAAAATGATTCTAGTAATGTCGATATGTCTAGTATTTAAAAGAACAGATATGGTTCGCCACCCATCACGGCACCACAGGGCACGAGGGCGAGAAGCGACTAACAGAGAGCCGTTTCGCTACAATAAATATTAGAGGAAGGATAGTTGAAAAGATGGAGTAGTGTAAAGAAAGCAAGGAAGGTGAGCCAGGGTGTTGATCTGGCCTTTCTTAAACATTTCGACAATTTCTGTCTTCCTCTACCGACCCTTCTATCCACGTCCGCAACGTAAATTTTTTTTGCCAGTTGTCTTTCTCTTTGTGCCCAAACCATCAAAGTCCTTTCCTCAACTTTTATAATTATTATAATTGTCAAAAAGGCTTCATAATATAACTGTACACTATGTGGTTATACGTTAAACTATTTATTTTTATAGTAAGAGAAATTTAAAATCTATCGAATTTACCTGAAGAAAATGTGGTGTTCCACGCTACACCTCCATAGCTTCTTGCTTGCCCTCGTCGAGGGTAGGCGGAAGCTAACGTGTGCCTCAAAGTCATCGAACTCGTTGATACGGAGACGGAGGGTGTAGGTTCGTTTGTTGTAGCTAATCTTCGTAATCTTTGGCCAGGGGAACCGGTTCATCAATAAACTGAGGGAGTTGATAGTAGATATCTTAAGACAACATCAATTTTTATATGGGATAGGAGTGCAAACGAGCAAGCGTGTCGCCTGATGGAAAGCAATCAACGCCGCCCATAGACAACCGCGAGACCGCAGGAGTCGCAGAAGCGTTGTCGGCCTTTTAGGTATGTGTAGGCTTGTTTTTTGAATGTGCCAATGTCGTAATCGTTCGGAAAGACCATCGAAGGTAGCTAATTCCACCGAATTGTGGTGCGTAGAAAGAAGTTTCGAGAGAAGCGCACCGTAGTACATATGGTGGGGATGAAATTTTTCTTTACGGCGAATTGTGCGGTTGTGAAATTCGGCGGCGGGAGTTATTCCAAACAATTGCTCGGAGCACTTTCCATGATAAAAGCGGTAAGAAATGCTGAGAGATGGGACATCCCTCCGCAGCGCTAGAGAATCAAGCCGAGTCTGGTCTTCTTACATCTCTACTGTAATATAGTTATTGATGAATGATGATAATAATCTAATTGGCTCAGTGACGAGGCTACTATTTTTGAAGTTAATGGTCCCATGACATAAAGTTTGTTTTATACTATATCAGGATATACTTATGTTTTATACTATATCGGAAGAGAATCGGGATGCAGTATCTTCAAGAAATTATAGAAAAATACAAATTATATTCCGAGATTAGAAAACTATTTTTTTTTATATACTCAAAATTCAGATGTTCGGATTCTAATATTGTAATGCAGTTTTTAATCCAAAAGGCAATTTTTCGAAATGCAAAATGCGAAAATCGTAAATGCATTACCTATCTCTGAGAATAGAGACTCCAGACGCACACACTGCGATAGAAATCTCCACGTTATCAGAATCTCTTGCTGGATGGCATTCTGCTCCATACATGGCCAGCTTCTTGGCGTTCTCCAAGTAATTTAATTCGGCTTCCGCTGGCGTTTGACCCCTGTAATAGACAAAAATATATTTTTTTAATTTAACTTCAGTACAAATTACATAAATGATTATATAATATTAGTACATACGGTTGATATTTGTGAAATGTTACTGCAAACATTTACAAATAAACATTATATTAGAATTGTTATAATTATTTCATTTTAAAAATATAGCCGCAGGAAATTAATTTTTAAATTCTTTTATTGAGTAACCTTTCTCTATAAAGAAGAAGAAAGAAAAAAAGTTAAAGAGGAAGATCAAGAAGAGATACTACAGATCAATTAAAAGAAAGAAAAAAGAACAGTTATAAATTATGGTATATATTTATTTATTTGTGTAAAAATAATTAACATTTATGTATATATGTATGTATGTAAAACAATAATCTTTTGTTTTACATACATACATATTATAATCGCAGCCAATGCCGCGCAAGTGGACTTATCAAAATGTTGGCCTTACTTGTGCTTTTTGTAGAGCTCATCAACCTTGTCTTCCAAATCTGGAGTGATGATACTAAGCGGTGCGGCGTGGTGTGAAGAAAGGAGAGCACTGCTCACCCTACCTTCCCGATCTCCTAACTCAGCTTGTAGAACGTATGATGCCAAAAGAGCGTAAGTGATCGTCGAACAAGTCAGTCGCCCTGAAAATGGGGGACAAGGGATTTTTAAGAATGAGATAGTGATTGATATTACTGTTTCGGCATCGGTTCTTTTTCTTATGGGATTGGAAGGCAAACGAGCAGGCGTGTCACCGGATGGAAAGCAATCAACGCCACCCATAGACATCCGCAGCGCCATAGGAAGTGCGGAAGCGTTGCCGACCTTTAAGCCTAAAAGTGTCATTATGGGAGTGGGAATGGGAGGGGGAGGGGTAGAGTGAGGGTGAGGGTGTTGGGCCTTCGGAACTCAGGTCGCTGATCGTACGAAGCACGGTAGCAATTTACCACTCAGACGCCGGTTTTCTGCGGGAGTGAGGTACATCCCCGGGCGAGCCGGTCCATACATGCTACAGACAAATATTATGCCATTCTTGACAAAGTACTCGTTTGCAGCGTGGCTCTACCACTAATAAAATGTATAAAAAAATATTATTTGAATATAATAAAACCTTATTTCTTAGTTATACCTAGTTCATTTTTTACATTCGCAATTTTTAAATTTACAAAAGTAAATTACGCAGTTTTTTTCGCATGAATTTTGATTAGATTGACTGTCGTCTCTCGTGTAATATATCGCCCTTCATTGTACAACTAAGTATTATGGTGTAAGATAAGTGTGAGATAAAGATGTACACGTGATTTGAAAGAAGAATACCCGTAAAGATCCCGAGCTACCATACTTGTACTGTTGACACATTATCAATAGCAGTCCGTGGTAGTCCACTGCTGGACACTGCTGCTCCGTGGGCTGGGGGCCCCGACACTGAGCCAATTGGTTGTCGCCAAACACGAGACCTACTACTATGCTCTGTGCAAAATGCATTTCATAACAATATAAAAAAATACGATAGTATGCGAAATACAAACCTTCTATCAAATCCCGTCGTACCGCCAACCCGAGCTGGTACCTGGTGTGATCGTCGCACAGTTCCGAGGGTTCAGGTGGATAGAACTTAACCACAAACTTCACGTCCCAAGGTTCATCTAAAACGTTTATATTCAATGTCAAATACTTGAACTGAAAATGTGAAATTTTTGACCTAGAGGAAAGAATTTGGGTAAGGTAATCATTTGGCAACAATGTGTTACGTGCCTTTGAGAAATATTAACCAAGATAAGTCGTATGTCACCTCTCGCGTGACAACAGTACTTTGTCGCTGCAGTCGTAAGTCACGTGGGAGGTGACATGACGAGACATGTTGAAACTCACTCTGCGTCAAATGCAGGCACTATTGCCTTATTAGTTAAACATCCGTAACAGAGCATCTCAAATTGACATCTCCAGTTATATATCATTGCCTTTTCCAATTATTTTTTAATATATTGAGCCCAAAAAAGTTAACTAAAAATGCTAGCGACCGATAAGGGATAACTATTATCCGATATAGAGTAACAGTTTCTAGAGCACGGATTCCCAAAGTTGTCGATGTCGTCCCCTTGGGGTCGAAATTTGTTTCTCAGGGGTCAACATAAACGAAAAATGATTTTGGGGTTCGTCGAGGTCCAAAAATCGACCCCTATTAATTAACACAAGTTCTTATTTGAAAATTTCAAGGTACGTGAAACAAGAAACACCAGGCACACATATCTCATTGATTAAGAAGTAATAAATCGATTGTTACTTAACTAATTGTTTAATAAATATTAAGGTATTTAAATTTCAACATTAAGATATTTTTCATAAAACTAGCGTATAACAATGTAAAATTACTTTAATAAATGTTTCAAGTCATAAAATAAATGTACAAACACAGTATCCAATAGTTTTATTTCAATTAAATGAAAATTACCTTTCTTGGGGGTCGATGGAGTTTTCGAAAAATTATTTAGGGGTTGATGATTGATTTATCAAAAAAGTTTGGCAACCCCTGCTCTAGTGTATACTTGAAGATCTGGACGTCCTGTTTCTAGGTGGACCGATGATGTAGCTAACGCCAATAAGACTTAAATACAACTAGTACGAAACAGGGAAGATACTAGACAGAAAATAAGATCAATCCTTTATCCTCCGAAAAATTTTGGGCCCAAACAAAAGAGATGATGGCAGTTGGCGAAATCGAATAAATGCCGAAATCGAGCATCTGGTGGCCCAACTCAATGTAATCGGAGAGACTAAGGCTGACCGACTTCGTTTGCTGGGCCACATTGAGAGAATGGGGGAGGATCGCGCAGCCAAGAGAGCGTATGTGGGTCGCCCAACTGGACGACGTCCTGTGAGTCTCTCTGAGGCGCGGTACCGCTGGAGAGAATGACTTGCGTAACCTTCAAATCTGCAACTAGCAGGAGGTGACGCAGAACAAGATACGGTGGCGTAAGATTTGCTCGGAGGCTAAGATCCATTTTAGGTCACTGCGTCAATACACTCATTTTTTTGTATCCATCAGTAGAAATTACAAGGTATTTTTATTTGTCTCACACTTTAAACAAAAAAAAACTCATGCAATCTTTTCTAAACTCACTTTTGAAGGTCTTAGATAGTCTACGACCCAAATCCAACCACGCTCGAGAGTCACCCCGTTGTGCGTACAGGAGACCGAAAAAGTCTTTTTCTGCCAAGTCGAGGGTTTCGCATACTTTGTCTAAAAGGTCGGAGCCCCTTGCTTTGCGCTGGAAGAATAATATAGATAGATAGACAACTTGTTTATTCAAGGCACAATACAAAAAATACATCAAAATAAAAAGTATAATAATTTAAAAATTAGAGTAAAGTACTACACAAATTTCGGAATAACTTAAAATTAACATTAATGTGTCATAAAATCTAGGTATTTCCAAAGAAATGATGAAATTTTTTATTACTTGAGTAAAGTATTTTTTTAATATGGTGTCACAGATATAATATTTAACAAATAAATAAATAAATATAATGATAAAAGAGAACCACAGCAAGGTTAGTTTATCACAATCACAACTTTTCGTCGGTCGGGAGAACTTTTCCTCGGTCCAGTAAAATATTCCTTTAATGTGAACGAAAAGTGTGTATCGAAGTTAGGAGACGTATTGGGGGTGGAATATCGTTCCAACACTTCGTAGCTTCATCCAATATCATCACTATATTAGTCAATTAGTGGTAGAGCCACGCTGCAGACGAATACTTTGTCAAGAATGGCATGGCTGTAGCGTGAATGGGCCAGCTCGTCCGGGGAAGTACAACACTCCCGCACAAAACCGGCGTCTGAGTGGTAGCTCAGCTAGCGCGCTTCGTACGGTGAGCGGCTGAATTCCGGAGGCCCAACCCTCTTCCTCCCTCCCATAATGACACTTTCCTTAAAGGCCGGCAACGCTTCTGCACTGCCTATGGTACTGCAGTACTGGTTTATGGGCGGCGTTCATTGCTTTACATCAGGTGACACACCTGCTCGTTTGTCTTCCTATCCCATAAAAATTGTCTTTAGTAGTGTGTGGTATTTTTTTAACAGCCCATATATGTCTCACTGGTGAGCACGGGCCTCTCCATTTCTGGAGGAACGGACGTTAACCCACCACGCTTGTCCAATGCGGATTGGCGGGGTTACCAGACTCGGAATAAATATCTGTAGGCCGTACATATATTTATTCCGATGTGGGGATCGAACCCGCGACCAATTGATCGTCATCTTATTGAAACCATGTGCGTGAAGTGAAGGCAGGATGTTCTCTTTATATTGGCAGAAAATACTCATGCGTTTACTGATTATTCGACTTATAACCTAATTCTGCTAACAGACACCCTAGAAATAGGTCGGGATTAAGAGCGTGCGCTGACAACTCACGTCAATATCGATGCTAATGTGTTCCCCGTCGAGCAGTTCAACGCGAACGCGCCGGACTCCAGAACGACGTGATTGCATGCCCTCGTCAGACGCGGAGCCAGCCAATCGACGAAGGCTCTCGCGCATTGTACCACCTGAGAACAATATAGAAATAGAAAACTTTATACATGACATTTTTTACACTAACTTAATACATAAATTAAAACCTAATTAATATTATACATACATACTTATTGAATGTTCCTTACTGACATACATATTTTTACAAACGTTTCGATTTTTAAACACATTTGGATTTAAAAATCCAAACGTTATATATATAATATATATATATATATATATATATATATATATATATATATATATTATATATATATATATATATATATATATATATATATATAATTTAAATCCAAATGTGTTTAAAAATTTTATATGTAGCGTTTATACAAAAATATTGTTTTATAGGACTTCAAAGAAGTCCTGTAAATATTACGCGATCAAATTAGGTTGGTTTGGGTGCAGTTCATATTGGAATGATAATGATGTCTATTTGAATTGGCAAGATTTTTTGTTGTATAATTTTTGGTGTATATTAAGGACATTTTTAATAAATATTCCATTAAAATAAAATTTTTTTTTCTTCCCCAAATTAAATGTATATCGATAACTGAATATATTACTTAATTTTCGCGGGTAATTAAAAAGTCACGGTGTACATCCTTAATAAACGAACACTGTCATTGTATACTAAAAAACGTCGACACTGTATCATAAAGGAAACTAGAAAAATATGTAAATCGTGCCATTGGCCTCTTAACGAAGATGGTCGCTGTATCCAAACAGTGTTCTTATTCACGCTTGATAGGTCAAACCAGAGAACCATTTTTCTGGTCGATTAACTTCGAAATCGTAAGAAAGAACTTTCTAATAAAATATTAGCGATATCTAATAAGCGTAAATTTTTGATAGAATACGAAATTTATCTTGTTCTCATAATAGTTATATGTGGAGCTAAGATCCGCGTATTACTTAGCTAAGATCCGCGACAAGCAAATAAAAAAAAACTTAAAGTTTGTCTTTTTTTATGGGATAGGAGGGCAAACGAGCAAGTGTGTCGCCTGATGGAAAGCAATCAACGCCACCCATGGACAACCGCGACACCGCAGGAGTCACGGAAGCGTTGCCGGAATTTTAGGTATGTGTAGGCTTGTTTTTTGAAGGTACCAATGTCGTATCAGTTCGGAAAGACCGCCGGAGGTAGCTGGTTCCACAGAGTGGTGGTGCGTCGAAAGAAGTTTCGAGAAAAACGCATCGTAGTAGATCGCCATTCATCCAGATGGTGGGGATAAAACTTTTCTTCACAGTGAGTTGTGCGGTTGTGGAATTCAGCGAGGCGAATTATTCGGAGCACTCCCCATGATAAAAGCGGTAAAAAATGCTGAGAGATGAGATCTCTCCGCAGCGCTAGAGAATCAATCCGATCGGTGAGATCTTGGTCATCAACGATTCGGATCGCACGACTTTGTATGCGTTCAATTGCCTTTTGTAGAGTCTACTTTACCTGATGCCTCGTGTTGGGGCGAATCACGTATCGTGTACAATGTGGAAAAGTGGTGGTATGTGTCTGATGTTGTTGA
>JASFAT010001086.1:451746-495902 GCA_031353405.1 Baronia brevicornis | reverse complement strand
ACATATATGCACTTATATACATACACATACGTATATACACTTACATACGTACATACACATATATACATACATACACATATATACATACATACACTTATATACATATGCACACAAATTCACGAGAAAATAAATAAAAAAAAATTCACCTTGTTGCAAGCCACAGGACTGGCAACCTTTTCTATGGAGAGGAAAACAAATCAGCAAGTTGGACACCGGACAGTAAGTAATTACGTCTGTCTAAGGTTATCGGCAGTACTAAGGTTTTGTAGATGCATCGCCTACTGAATAATAAGATGGTAAAAACGACTAAGAAAAGAGTTGGTTCTATGGGTCCGTATATTTACCATATGAAATGTGATTTAACAAAAATGTTACAACTTAACGACGATATATTATAAGGTTGTGGTATTTCCCTGAGAGAGCTGACCGAATTAGAACATTTCATTATTTATTGTAGCATGAACGGGCCAATTTATTACCAGAAAGCATTTTGTTAAGTTCATAACAGCGCCATCTGGGGGATATTCTTTGCATTCATACGTGTCAAAACATTCTAATTATAGCAGTCGGACTCAATATCGATAACTGGGAGGTTTGATGCCTTTTTTTCTAAATGGCGGAGCTTGTTTATCGTAAATAATTATTTGCAATAAATTTTATTATATACAAATTGATTCTATGTCGGAATACCTACAACACCCCTCTTGCCTTGTAACCAACGAAGTCTGTTCGAAGCGACTCTTAATTTCACTTTCATTTTCCGAATGCGACACATTTCAAGACCAACTCCAGCTAGGTTAAGACGTTCGCCATGGTGCCAAATATTTTCCGTATAAAATATGTCAAAGGATTATCTTGAATGTTTCTAGGGACAATAATAAAAGAAAATAAAAAAGCAGGTAAAAGATTGTACATTTATATTTTCTACTTAACATAATACCTACATTAAAACTAATCTAAAACCATAAATAACAAAAATATCAATGGCCTTGTCACAGTAATATCAAATAAATAATAATTTGCAATAAATTATATTGTTTTCGCGATAGTAATTTACAACAGTGGATTTTTTTCTTTATCTATGCGATAACATAATCTATGATATGTAAATAAATTAATTATCTGTACAATTTTGAAAGTCAATAGTATTTTTTTTGTGTATAACAATATCTCATCTGTCACCACTGAAGAATTACTAAGATTGACAAAAACCTATTCGAAAAATTATATTGCGTCAATTTAAAAAAAAATAAAACACTAAAAATCCTCTAAATTCGTGCCAAAACACCCACCATCACACAATTTATTATTCACCGTCAATAAATTCGAAAATAATAGACTAGTTCGACTATTATTTACTATTATAACTTTAAAACGTAAAATTCGAGCTTACTATAACTTTATTTGTACTAGTTTAAATTAATTATAAAATATTTTCACCTTCAGTTCACTTCTTTAATAAAAAAATAAATACTTATTAGTAATATAATAATTTTTTCTGATTAATAATTAATAAAATACCTGTTAGCTTAGTAAAACCATAAAATGTTGAATTTCATATGAAAATAAACAAAATAAAATCAAATATCATTTTGAATAAAATCGATTTTTAATCATATTTTATCTCAGTCGTTTCGGCTCCAAGGACATATAGGAAATACCAGAAGTTTCATTTGAATGGAATATTATCTTAAGTGCCTTAAAGATAAAATTCCAAGTGCACAAAAAAAAATGTACGAAGTGACTTTTTCTTGTTTCTACAGTACGAGAATTCGAAAAATAGAGTTCCTTAAAGACACACTGAACATATAGAAATTAGATTCAAGGACCCAAAAATGAATTTGAGTTTTTTTCTTTTCTTTGATGGCAATTAGGTAAAACTATTATGCCAGTGTCAAGTAAAATGGAATAATATCAAATCTTTTGAAATATCTTACTTGCTTGTCACGTTACGTCTTGATAAAATGGTGGCTATTCTACCAAAACCTTCTATGGACTTTATTAGTCAACTTAAAAAATAACAATACATGCATTTATTTCATATCACTTCACTTATAAGTCGTAATCGAACTATATTGTATAATACGCCACCACAATTAAACAATAAAACTGATAATAATATAAGGTTATGAAAATGAAACAAAATCTCAACGTCACTGATGTAAGTTGGCGGGAAAAGTCTAAATTTGTGATTAATACAAATTTCAATTCGACTGCAAAATTAGTTTATAAGGTATAGGAATAATGAATAAACGCATGCTTACTGGTCATTTTCTGCCAATATTGAGAGTACATCTCTGAGGTTGGAACTTCTTCGTGATTACTTCCTCAACAAATTAAGTCACCTGATCTCATCCTTATGAACTTGTTTAGGTGGGGAGGTACCTCGAAAGTAAAGTTTATGAAACAAACTGGGCGACCATCTCAGCACTAAAAGAAAATACGTCCGCGAGGTTATGGGCATCCCGACGTGACTACTTCAGCGAGTGACACAGAATACTGTGGCTAGATTTCAAGAGTGTGGCCGACGTGGCGGCTAACATTCAGACGAAATAATTTTAAAAAATAAACCCGCACTTCTTTTCTTCGTAAAAACTATTAAATATAATTCGTATCATTTGTAGTTTTGTTTATTATTTACTAACTATTAAATATAATTCGTATCATTTGTAGTTTTGTTTATTATTTATATTCGAAAACTTCATTCTGCCACCTATATTATAATAATATATAAGAGGATAAAATACAGGAATTATAATCATGTCATTATTTGTTTCTTAGTTATATCGAACTTAATATAAAACTTAAGACAATGTCTATATATGTACATATAACACTAAATTACATACATACATATACTACTAAATTATTACATACATAATACATACTACATACACATAATTCTAAATTATTTATATCATTTAAAAACGTGTTACAAATGAAAAACAACAACCTGGCAACATTTATTAATACTTTACTCCAGAACTCTTAATAATCTTTTGGTAGGGGTAGAGCCACGCTGCAAACGAATACTTTGTTAAGAATGGCATATTATATGTCTGTAGCATGAATGGGCTGGCTCGCCCGGGGAAGTACCACAATCCCGAAGAAAATCGGCGTCTGAGTGGTAGCTTAGCTACCGCGTCTCGTCCGGTGACTGGTTGAGTTCCGGAGGCCCAACCTGATGATTTTGGCCAACATTTTTAGAACACGATTAGAATTTAAATTTCAAGAAATTAGGTTAATTCTAAAATCATTTTACTTTATTTTTTTGGGTTTACACTTTTATTTTGAAATCATTTTTTTTTATTTGTTTTATATATAATTAAAACTAAATTATTCTATTATATATTATAAATTAATTATAAAATAAAATATCAGGTAGTTTTTGTGTACGTGAACTATATGGTACGTTATTCGAAGTTCTTCAAAATGTATCATTTTGCCCAAGTGTTTTCTTCCCACACAATTCTTTACAAATAACAAAGAGCATTTTGCTTCACTGCTTACTTTTTTTTTACGTTCGTGTATCTATAGCTTATTTATAATCACCTAAAATTATTATACATCACAATAATACTTTAATTAAATATAAATAATTTATTTCATACATTTACACATTATACTAATTTTTCTACATACATCAGCTAAGCCAAATTATGGTCTAATTTGTTTTTATGGGATAGTAAGAGCAGGCGTGCCACCTTATAGCAATCAACGCCCCATAGACATTCTCAATGCCATAGACAACGCAGAAGTGTTAAAAGTTCTTTTGAATCACAGTAATACTTTAAATAAAAATAAATAAATTATTTTAACACATTTACAAATTGTACCTATAATATTACACAACAGGACTGCTACAGCGCCTGTCTTGGTTCATATACTTCAAAGACGTAAGTGATTGTGTCGACTTCAGTTCTTCGGGCGACAGCGGTCTGCCTCTAAACTCGTCCTCGATCTCTTGCAGCGTCCTGTCTTTGGTTTCGGGCAGGAAGAACCAGGCTATCGTCAAACAGTACCCCACAACAGCGGCGTAAATCAAATACGCACCGTGAACTCCCAAATTCTTGAAGAAATATGGCACAGTTTTGACTGTTATGAACAGATTCGAGGATAGGAACAGCACACTGAAACCGCCTGCCAAACTTCTGAACTCTAATGGGAACACCTCCCCAGCTATGATGAAGGGTAATGGGACAGTTCCAGTCGCTATGGAGAACATGTGGATGTGAATTAATAAGATGCCAATGAAGGGATGGTCAAAGGGGAGCATATTATGCGCTTTGGAGTACGTGTACGCAGCTGTGGTGAGGATGGCGAAAAGATTTATGCCTACAGTAATAAACAACATGGTCCTGCGTTTTATTTTCTTTATGACGTACACAGCAAGCCCGTTGGAAATTATTCTTTGGGCGTCCAAAGTTATGACCATCAGATAAATGTTTGCCTCGTTTCCGATTACGTTCGTGAATATGTCTATGGTGTAAGCGGCTAAAATATTCGCACCGGCCCACTGACCCAGGGTGTAGATGTGGATCATTATGAATATCGGCTTGTAGAATTCTCTCCTCCGTATCGTTGTATTCACGTAGGCCAGTTGAGCTCTCAATTTCTTTGTAAACGATCCAGTGATATTTGCTTCAGCTTTCGATTCTCTCACTATCACGCTCGATTCTATCATTCTTTGTAATTCCTCTTCTTCGCCATTACCCCGCAACCATCTGTAGACCTTCTTACACTCCTCATATTTCCCTTGATCCGCAAGCCAGCTCGGCGATTCCGGGGAATATATAACAATGATTAAATCTATGAATATCATGCAAGCGCAAACCAACGCGGCCTTCTGCCAGACCAGACAGGATCCCAGCGTGTGGACGATGAGGACGCCAGTTGCCACAGCCAATGATATGGTGGTTAAAAAAGCACCTCTGTTGTTCGGACTGGAGTATTCGCCTATCAAAACTGGTCCTAATGTGGCGCTCATGCCCATAGCGAGGCCTTGTAGGAACCTGGCGATGAGCAAAGTGGTGATGCTCGATGCTGTGATGATGCAGAACCATCCGATGATCATGGGCGCCAAGCTGAACAGGTTCGCCTTTTTCCTGCCGTATTTCGCCATTATGGTTGGGATGATGAAGTTGCCGGCAACGAGCGCGAAGCCCAGGATCGAAGCTAGAATGAACAAGTAATATAAAAAAAAAATTTAAGTCAATTCCAACTTTTTTGCAGCGATCTACACGCTTTGCCACTGACGGTATTTATTGCTAAATTTATAACTTGATCTTATATAAAAGATTTTTTTTCTCTCAATTAAAGGATCTAGCAGGTTAAGCATATGAGAACTGATGCGTCTGATGCAGTGTTCTTACCTTGTTTTTATTGTTCTTAATATAAAAAAAAAATTTTATTTGCCAGAATAAGAATATGAGAAGATACAATTTTTTTTTACAAAATAGTTTTACATCAAATTTACTACACATATATATATATATATATATATATATATATATATATATATATATATATATATATATATATATATATATATATATATATATATATATATATATATATATATATATATATATATATATATACCACACTCCTACAGAAAACTGGCGTCTGAGTGGCTTAGCTAGCGGCTTAGCGGCTGAGCTCCGGAGGCCCAGCATCCTCCCCCCTCCCATCTACCTTCCTTAAAAGTCGGCAACGCTTCCGCACTGCTTAAGGCGCTGCGGATGTCTATGGGCGGCGTTGATTGCTTCACTTTCCTTCACTTTAAGTTTCACTTCTCTTCACTTTATTTCCATTTTTCTAGTATTGTCTTCCGATTTCCTTCCATATTAAACTTTAAATCCCCCCTTCGACGCGCCGTCGCCCCTTTATATAGGTAAAACGATCGAAAGTTCTAGCATTCCAAAATTCGAGAATGTTCCAGCAATGTGTAGTTTTTTTCTAGACATCGTCCTGTCTCTTTCCCGCGCGGAGCGCATTGACGGACGTCTTGTCAAATTATTTTTAAAAAGTTGTAATGGCTTGCTTGACCGCAACAATATTATCCTAGGCAAAAGAAGATTTGCTGATTTGCTTTTGCTAACAGGGGAAGAGTATCCGCAGGATGTTATGCGGAAGTTGTGAATTAAAAGAAAGAGGTTGGCGTGCAAACGTGTATTTGTGTGTGTGTGTGTGTGTGTGTGTGCGCGCGTGTCTTGTGTGTGTGAGCTATTATTTAAAATAGTCTTTTTATTTAAATGATTTATAGAGGCATGTTGTATATTTTCTGCAACAAGTTTAGTCTATTAAGCAAAGCAGCTTTGAATTTTATATATATTCACGCCTATCCCCCGCAGGGGTTGTCAGAGACCACAGAGCTCCATTCGCTGCCATTCATCGCAACGAAACGGCTCGTCATTGGTCGCTTCTCGCCCTCGTGAGAATCAGGACGTGATGGGTGGCGAAACACGTCGCCGTCATTTTCGACAAATTAGGTATATTAAATTCGTCTTAGTGAATCCCACGAGCCGCAAGGGAGGATGGAGGTCAGCCCCAGAAGAGCCCTGCATGCTGAGGTAAGGCACCATAGTCCCCGGGGGAGCCCGACCCCGGGACGATCGGCACGCTTGCGACTAGGCTCGCCCCTAGCCACGCATCCATTGGCACGGCAGACCGTGGATTGGCGGAGAGAAAGGGAAAGGATAGAGAAGAAAGGAAGGGGCAGGAAAGGAAATGCGGATTGGGGGGGGTTACCAGACTCGGAATAAGCATTTATAAATCCATATAAATATTTATTCCGATGCGGGAATCGAACCCGCGACCATTGACTCCGCGGGCGGAGGGCGCCGCCACTGAGCCAATCGGCCGCCAATCGCAAATTGAATTTTATATAAATTATTTATATACAAACCTATCCAAGATCCCGAGGAGTCATCGATGGGTATGAGGGAGTCCGGCTTTCGCAGCTGCGGCAGCAGGATGGCCGCGAACCCCATCACCAGCCCGTGGCCGGCTACGTTCAGGGATACGCCCAAATTTACAAAACACTGTAACAAGTACTTTACATTAAATATTTATCTAAATAATATAGATACTGTGATGTTCTAACGTACGGCTGTGAGGTTTGGACACTAACGCTAAAGAAAGAGAAGAAACTTCAAGTGGGAGAACGAGAAGTTCTCAGTGAGAACTTCTCACAACTAAAAGAGATGATGGTAGTTGGCGAAATCAACAACAATAGCCTGTGGCAGTCCATTGCTGGACATAGGCCCTAAGAAGCACCGCCTAGTCCAATCTTCGGCTTCACACATCCAATTTCTGCCGGCTGCCCAGCGCAGATCGCCGCACCATCTAGCCGGGGGGAGTCCCACAGTACGTTTGCCAAGACGCGGTCTCCACTCCAGCACTCGTCTGCTCCAGAGATTAATATATGTAAAATATTATTTATTTTTTTGTTGTTAAGCCTTAGTTTTTTATAATAAAGTAAAATAAAAGAACCAAATAAAACATGTATACAGAATTAAATTAATCAAAAAAAAAATTAAATTAATGGAAAAGAGAACAAGTGACTGGCAACCCAGTATTTTTTTTATATTTGTATTATTTGATGACAATTAGTTATAACTATTATGCCAGTGTCAAGTAAAATATAATAATATCAAATATCTTGTAATGTACTAGTTTGCTTGTCACGCTACCTCTTGATAAAATGGTGGCTATTTTACCAAAACCTTTTATGGACTTTTTCAGTCAACTTAAAAGTCACAATACACGCGTTTATTTCCCATTATTTCACTTATACGCCACGACAATCAAACAATATAACTGATAATAACATAAGATTATAGAAATGAAATAAAAACACAATGTCACCCATGTAAGTTGACGGGAAACGTCATCTATCTCCTTTTTTGACCTGGAAGAAGTCCTTATGGACCTTGGACCTTACAACTCCGGGTGACGACAGTCACCAGTTAGCAGTTTCGGTAACTTGAGAAAAACATTCGACCCCACCCTCAATTAATCACTTAATTAAAGTGTATTACGACGGAAATATATCGAGAAGGTCAAGTGGGATGGTTTAGAAAGCTAATAGCACATTATATCAATTGAAAAGACCCCTACTACTATACTATACGGGGATGAACCCCGCTGCTCACGTAGAACTCGAAGAGGCGACCCCCCCCCCTGTCATAGATGCCGCTGTTCCCAGCGGTTTTTGGGCGACTTCGTGTTGTCGAGATGTGAGTGAAACTGAACGTTCAGTCTGTCGTTCGTCCCTACCCCAGGCGGCGACAGGAGGATTTCGCGTGGAAGCGGGCTTCCCTCAGGTGAATGAGCGTAAAGGGGAGCAAGGTTTTGTAGGTGTAAGTGTGGTCCATTTTTTTGTCGAAAAATTTTTTAAAAAATAAAACCCGCAATTCTTTTTTTTTTGTAGAAGTATTATAATTAAATTTTATTTATATTCTTTGAAGAATTTTTATTATTTATGTTCGGAAATCTATTTCTTACACCGGCCATGTATTTTTCCCATGCGGGATCGAACTCGCTATCTAAAAAAATGTCTCGCCACCGAGTAAATTAAATCGTCAATTCCTTTTATTTACATCTTATCCTTGGCATTTGCGGAGCCTATGGCGTAGTAAACATGTTATTTACCATCGAGTGGCTCGCTAGTTTCCTCATGAAAAAAGACTAAAAAGTCATTCCGTCGATAACACGGTCGTACTAAACGCGCGTGTTGGTATGTTTGTGAACGAGTGTCATAAAATGGTTCTTGCTGAAAACCAGCGCCGGGTGCTCCAATAGTGCGCCCGGCATATGCTGAGCAAGAACCATTTTATGACACTCGTTAGATTAAAATTATTTTCTTTTTGTTTTGTGTTTTTATTTGTATATAGAATATTATTAAGGATTTAATTTTGGTAATTGTAAAAAAATGGTGTCATAAATAAAGTTTTTCTATTCTATTCTATTCTATTCTAAAATGTAACCGATGGATGTAATAAATGACAGTTATTTTCAATACTAAATGTATTTACAATATTTAACTGTGCCGGCGTGTGTATACTGATAACTGTAGTTTTTTGAAGTGAAAACATCGTAACACTGTTGTGATTTGAAACTGTATGCAAAGAAAAAGCAACACAATATATATATATATATATATATATATATATATATATATATATATATATATATATATATATATATATATATCCGAGACATCCGAATCCCATCGATCCGGACGACGAAACGGCGTCATTCGGATCCACCCACGACACTAACACTCCCACGCACCCTGGTTCTAGCCGAGCACGTAGAGTAGGGATCACGTCTACACCGGCCGCTTACTCGAGATTCTCTTACGTACCCGGTTGGTTCTGAGCCTAGACTTTAGGGCCTAGGGGATTAATAGGGATTATGGTTACTTCGGTCCAATCTTACAAAATACAAGTTAAACGTAGCGTCATGACGAAATTAAAATCGGCACAGACACATGTGTACCTCCGACATAGCGTCGAGCCGATGGAATCTGCGATTTGCGCAGATTCCCTAATAAATTTTACTTGCCCGCGGGCCCAGTATTCGATAAAGCTGTTAAAGCTAGTAGGCTACCAGCATTGACATCTCACTCCGCAGGAATTTAATTTTTTTTTAACATTTTTTCCTTCTTTTTTACAATGCAGTAATATGTGTGAATTATACATTATATATAGTTGTGGCGTCTGTACACACCACATTGTTTTTAGTGTGGCAACATTGTACACCCAGTGCCTCGTCCACTTCTCCGTCCGCTCGAATAGCGACGACACGCATCATATTTGTTCCGCGCAATTTAATTATAACTATTGTTACAGTTTATATCACTGTTTTATACAATTAAATTACCATCCATGTATGTAATATACCGTATGTGTACAAGTAATAAATAGAAAGTTTGTAAGTGAATCTGGATTTATTTTAACTTCAACTCGAAGCCTCAACACGTCTTCATAGTTTTTACAATTAATCAGGAAAACGTTCGTTTATGTGTAATTAAATTATAATCCATTTGCAGGTGTTACGATGTTGTATAACTTATAAAATACTGGATTTCACGCTCATAACTAAGTAGACAATATAATAGTTCAATATTACAATCGAACCTACAACATCAAATTGTAAGCAAAGACAATTTCACAAGTACCCAGACGCACCCACACGCACCAACTCTCACCTACACTCACCCACACTCACCTACACATTTATACGAAAATGCGTGCGCTTTACATGGATATCGCTTACAACTAGGGATTGCAATCCCGTAAAACGGGATAACGTCTTCCCGCGGGATTTAATGAGCTGCGGGATTGCACTCCCTATTTACAAAATTATCTTTGAATATATGGTGTTCGTTCAATATTCCAATTATTGGGTTAGTGGTGAAGCTACAGGCTTTCGCACTCAAGGGTCGCGAGTTAAATTTCTATACCAGGATAAATATATGTATGTATGCATGGCTTACATGCAAGAATTAGATCGATTTTTCCGTAACTTTTTTTTATGGGATGTGAAGGCAAACGAGACAGCGTGTCACCTGATGTAAAACAAACAACGCCGCCCATAGACATCCGCAACGTCACAAACAGTGCAGAAGCATTGCCGGCCTTTAAAGTGTCGTTATCGGAGGGGGAGAGGAAGGAGAGAGAGGAGAGAAGGAGGGTGAGGGAGTTCGGCCTCTACCGCTCATTGGATGAAGCGCGGTAGATAAGCTACCACTCAAACACCAGTTTTCTGCGGGTGTGTGGTACTTCCCCGGGCGAGCCGGCCCATTCATCCTACAGACAATTAACATGCCATTCTTTCACTACTTGGTTTAATAAACAGACACTATTTCTATGTTTTTGTTTGCTTTTCGTGTATCTTAGCCAAGTAATTTTTTTTCTGTCCACATAATTATCATTGTATAAATCTCCCAAACGATAGACTTATATGTCTTATGTTTATTGCATAAATATAGTGATAATGCTATCAGTGTTCACACGCGACGAAAATTATTTAACATTTTTGTTATTATGTAATAGATATGAAAACAATTTATGCCATGATTGTCGGGAAGCAGCCTGTAACATACATTACCTGAAACGTGAAACGTGAAAGTTTGATGGTGATGCAATACGGTGAGTTTTACCCGCAAAAATGTTTACCGATTTTTGCGGGTAAAACTCACCGTGATCACTGCCTATTTTATTTAGATACATAAGTGTTTTTATAAGATAAAGAGGAAGGTATAGAAAGTTTGTCGACTAGTTGTAAGAAAATGCAAAACTAGAAATAAAGACGAATAGACAGTTGAAGGATAAATCCTTGGATCGGCGAAAACGGAATAAATGAGAAATTGTTCGGAATAAAACCAGTCGCTGAATTCCACCGCTGCACAACGCGCCAAAAAAAGAATAATTTTATCTGGATGAATGTCGATGCAGTACGGTACGTTTTTCCCGAAAATTTATTCCACGCACGACTTTATGTTTAGACCAAACACAGGGTGCGTTGTTTGTTATTTTCACACTTGCAACACTGTTGGTCTGTTTTCATATTATCGGTAAAAACCTGGCTATTATGCGTATTATTTTTGGTTTGGCGTTATTTCAAAATAAATCTATGTGTCATTTGTGTAAAAACACGGAGTAACGACACTCGGATTACTGGCTAGCTGGCATCACTACGTTGTCATCACAAACAGCTGTTCGTTGTGTAATTTTTGTCCGCCATTTTGTTTTCATTAGCTTTTAAACAATGGTGCGAGGTTGTTTAATTTGACAGCTACTCCAGTAACAGATTAAAACAGAGGGTTGACTCTAAACAGTGTTTATGGATGCAATTTTTGTTCAAGATTGTTTAAAGAGAGCCATGCTTCTCTGTCCAGAGGAAATACGTTTGATATGGCGTATCATAAATCTTTTCCTAAAAATTGCGTGAGTCGACCCCGTGGTCATGTAATCATCGTGATCCGTCTGCTTCACAGGGTTACTCAGAGAGCTATGGAGATATGTTGATATACTTGGAGTTTCGGAATGGAGAAATCCGCCGGAGAATCAAAGAAACTGACGTAGTTTTCCGAATTGGCAAAATGTAGTGGCAATGGGCTGGTTACGTTTGTCGGAGATCCGATGGAGCAGACGAGTGATGGAGTGGAGACCGTGTCTCGGTAAACGTAAGGCGGCTGGCAGAAATTGAATGCGTAAAGCCGAAGATCGGGCTAGGTGGCGCTTCTTGTGGAAGGCCTATGTCAAGCAGTGGACTGTCGCAGGCTGATTGATCGTTTAAACAGTTGCTTAAATGTAAATTAACGTTTATAATGGGGCTATTAATGCGTTAATATGGAAAAAAATACTTATGTATTTATTTAAGTAATTATTTTATGTATGTATTTATTTTAGTAATTATTTTTTGACTCATGAAAAATCTTTTACATCAACCCAAAGGCTGACTGGTGGAAAATGTCTACGTACTAAAATGTGTACGAAAAACATTATATATATTTAATAAGAAACAAATTTAGGCATATGCAGACCTATCTAATCTCTTCACATCTGACGCAATTTTAAATACTTAAACACGTTGGCGGCTGTCACAGATAAAAAAAAATCGCAAATAGCATCAGCGAAACCGCGACCTTGGACTGAACATCTCGAAGTACCTTATAAGATAAATCTGCTATCAGTGGCAATTTGTACGTTTTTCAAATTTATTTATTTTTTTATTAGTAATGGCAGCATCTTTTATCGCTCGTAGTGCTCGGAGGAATTGTTCAGAATGATTCCTGGCACAGAATTCCACTGCTGCACGATTCGAAAGGAAAAGTTTCATCCCCACCATCTGGATGAGTGGCGATCCAGTACGGTGCGTTTTTATCAAAACTACATTTCATGCAGCACCACTCTGTGGAAACAGCTGTCTCCAGCGTTGTCAGGAGTCTTCAAAAAACTAGCCTACTCTTATGTCGAAGGCTGGTAACGCATTTGCAATGCCTATAGTGTTACAGAAGTCTATGGGCGGCGCTGATTGCTTTTCATCAGGCGACATGCTTGCTCGTTTGCCTACTATTTCATAAAAAAAAATCGGTTGTGTTCCGTAGAGTCTACTATACCTGAAGATGCCTCGTGTTGGGGCGAAACACGTGTCGTTTACACGGTGTTGTGTATTGTGGTTGGTGGGTGGAGAATTGATGGCCGATTTTCGGTAAGGTTTGGTTCAAGTTCCAAATAAATCCACTCAATCCAACAGAAAAACACACATTATTAATTTTCTGTTATTGTTTTGCTTGTCGCGGATCTTAGCTAAGTAAAACTTTTGACTATCCACATAGTGATGAATTTCCGCAAAGTAACGCCTGACTCCATTAATAACCAAAAAAATTTCACCAACTCGACAGATATGCACAAGGACGTTCACTTTTGTTGATTCAGAAATTCGTAAGAAGTTGTTTTACGCTCTTGACGACCAAATTGCTCCTTTAATGGGGCCCACGACTATGGAGTCCCCGCATCGCAATATATATATATATATATATATATATATATATATATATATATATATATATATATATATATATATATATATATATATATATATATATATATATATATATATATATATATATATATATATATATATATATATATATATATATATATATATATATATATGTACTGTAGTGATACATTCATAAATGTATCCCTAATACACTAAAACCTTTTATATTACATTACTTTTTTTGACATTCGTAATATTCAAAATTTAAAATGAAAAAGAAATAAATTGTTATAAAACAAAATGCATTAGTTCGACCGATTGGCTCAGTGGTGGGGCCCTTCGCCCGTGGAGTCAATGGTCGCGGGTTCGATCCCCGCATCGGAATAAATATATGTATGGATTTATAAATATTTATTCTGAGTCTGGAAACCCTCCAATCCGCATTTCCTTTCCTGCCCTTTCCTTTCTTCTCTATCCTTTCCCTTCCTCTCCGCCAATCCACGGTCTGCCGTGCCAAAGTATGCGTGGCTAGGGACGAGCTTAGTTGCAAGCGTGCCGACCGTCCCCGGATCGGACTCATACTACTATGGTGCCTTACCTCAGCATGCAAGGCTCTGCTGGGACTGACCTCTATCCTCTCTTGCAGCTCGTGGGATTCACTACGACGAATTTAATATACCTAATTTGGTAAAAAATCACGACATCGTCGGCGTGGACGACTATCCGTCACGTCCTGTTTTCCACGAGGGCGAGAAGCGACTAACAGAGAGCCGTTTCGCTACCATGATTGTGAGAAGAAGGATAGATGAAAAGATGGATAAGTGGGGAGGAAGCAAGGAAGGTGTGCCGGGATCTGTGGTATCTACCTACCACTACGGGAGACAGGCGTGACGATATGTATCAAAAAGAACAAATAAGAATAAATCTAAGTATTTATCACTTACAGTGAAAAATGTTATTAGTATTATATTTCAAAAAGGTATTGCGCTAAAAAGCATAGAGAACAGAAGACTATTGTAAATATGGTAAAGAGTTGTAATTTAATTTCAACTTTACTCAGTAAATGCAAGGTGCAGTACCACCTGGCGCGTGTTACTAGGTTATTGTAACCGATGGAAGGCTAATGCCTTCAAAGATTATTATTTATAAGGGTCATCTACTTCGTGCCGTGTATTTCTCACTTCCCAGTATATAATAAGTATTAGGAAGTATTTTTTATGGGATAGGAAGGCAAACGAGCAGGCGCGTCACTTGATGGAAAGCAATCAACGCCGCCCGTAGACATCTGCAATGCAGAAGCGTTGCCGGCCTTTAAGGAAACTCTCCACTTCCCAACGACTATCAACAACACCAAACACACACCACCACTCTTCCACAATGTGCATGACACGTGGTGTTACTTTGCGGAAGTCCATTATTAATGTGATTTTTACTTAGGTAAGATCCGCGATAAGCAAACAAAAAATAAAGTATATGGACAGTCAAAAGTTTTACTTAGCTAAGATCCGCGACAAGCAAAACAATAACAGAATATTAATAATGCGTGTTTTTTTTTGTGCTGGATGAAGTGGATTTATTTGGAACTTAAACCAAAAATTTCACTTAAACAGAAAATCAGCCATCAATTCTCCACCTACCAACGACTATACACAACACCAAACACACACTACCACTTTTCCACCTTGTAAACGACACGTGTTTCGCCCCAACACGAGGTTAAGGTATCTACGGAAGACAACCGAAAAGTTCTTAAGGATCTTAGCTAAGTAAAACTTTTGACTGTCCATTTAGTGATGGATTTCCGCAAAGTAACGCCTGACTCCATTAACAATCTCAAGAAAGATAAGTGACTTAACGGTTGTCTTCCGTAGAGTCTCTACACCTGATGATGCCTCATGTTGAGGCGAAACATGTGTCGTCTACATTGGAAATTGTGGGAATGTAGTGGAGTGCGAATGATGTTGTTGGCGATAGTGACAACGGTGAGGAGGTGGAGTGTTGCTGACGGCTGTTTTTTTTTTATGGGATAGGAAGGCAAACGAGCATGCGTGTCACCTGATGGAGAGCAAACGCCGCCCATAAACATCCGCAGTGCCATAGGCAGTGCAGAAGCGTTGCCAGCCTTTAAGGAAAGTGTCATTATGGGAGGAAGGAAGAGGGAGAGTGTTGGGCCTCAAGAACTCTCCCGGGCGTACTTTCCCGAGCGAGCCCGCCCATTCGTGCTACAGACAAATAATATGCCATTCATAACGAAATATTCGTCTGCAGCGTGGCTCTACCACTACTTCGTACGAATTCGTACGTAGGAATTAGCTTCCTTTAGTAAACACACAATATTTGTGTTTATTTTTGTGTTTTTGTTCACTTTCCGCGCATCTTAACTAAATTCCGACTGTCCACATAATAATAGATTTCCGCAAAATAATACCTGACTATTAATCATCTAATATTATATTATCTATAATGTAATATGTTAAAGAAAATTATTACAATGAACCAAGTAAGAATGTTGTATGTAGGATCTTCGGAAGTATTATAATAAAGGTATTTTATTTATTTATTTATTTATTTATTGTGATACTGTTGTCAATTTTTATGTATGTGATTTTGAAATTTTGTATTGTAAATATAAATAAAATTGTATCTATATGGACAGTCAAAAGTTTTACTTAGCTAAGATCCGCGACAAGCAAAACAATAACAGAAAATTAACAATGTGTGTTTTTCTGTTGGGTTAAGTGGATTTATTTGGAAATAAAACCAAAAACTTACCGAATTGATGGCCGATTTTCGGTAAGTTTTTTGTTTAAGTTCCAAATAAATCCACTCAACCCAACGGAAAAACACACATTATTAATTTTCTGTTATTGTTTTGCTTGTCGCGGATCTTAGCTAAGTAAAACTTTTGACTGTCCATATAGTGATGGATTTCCGCAAAGTAACGCCCGACTCCATTAATAAAATTATATCTATCTATCGATTTACAATTTGTGTGTATAATAAATTTCAAATTCAATATGTTATATGTACATACATATATACATTAAAGTTTGTAATTGATATTAATTTTATGACACTCGTTACACTAAAATTAAATTTCTTTTTGTTTTGTGTATTTATTTGTATATGTATTATTATTAAGGATTTAATTTTCAGTTATTGTAAACAAAAGGTAAAGTTTGTTTGTAAAGTTTGTAAAGTTTTTCTATTCTAAATATATACCTGTTTCTTGAATGGTGTCAGCCATGTTTTTTCATTCTCCATTCCCGTAAAAATACACTCACAAAAACACAGTAACACCTTCCTCGCAGGCGGTCGGAATTTATTTGTTTTTTTTTTACATCACTAGCTAGCAAGAGTTTATCTTAAGTATAGATACATGATAGGATATTGATAATGTCTACGATTTCTGCGTACACTGCCGTTTTCCGGAGTGGCGAGTTGCCAATGAAGTGTATTAATAGCCTTGCAAGCTTACGGTGACCATATTGCATCCGTCATATTGAACAACTCCCGATTAGTTTTATTCTATTTACACAATTCTATTTTAATAACGATATTATTAATATAAAAACAAACGCTATAAAAATAATATTCAATAGTAGTAGAGCTACGCTGCATGAATACTTTGTTAATAATAATATGTAATATACATATATAATAATAATAAAATAATATGTTTAATATAATAATAAACCTTTTCAATATAAAATGTAATTTAACAAAGGTTAGGTAATTATTGATTTATTAATTATTATACGTATATATATATCCAAAAAGAAAAAGTATAATTTCTTCAGTATTAAAAAAAATGAAGCAATTTTTTTGCATGCCATTTTTATCATGAGTAAATCGGAGAACGTTTCTATTTTAATTAGACATTTTTTTTAATTACCCAATTGAAAGCAAAAAAAAAATTAATTATTATTATTATAACACAATCTACAAGTGGACTCGAGTTGTCTGTTAAATTAATATATTATTATTACTAAGTGGAAAGGCACTAAAAGCAGAATATTAATTTTCTAAATTGTCCTGAATTGTTGTACTCATTTTATGGTAACACTTTTATGTATATGTAATATTAGGAGTTGTCCATTACGGTATATTGCGCACTTTTATGTTATTATTTGCCAATTAATTACGCAATGTAATCTAATATTACAAGTTGGCGTGAAGTTACACTAATAAAACGGATGAGAATTGATGCTATGACTGACGCTATGGAGTCTTTACAAAGGCAAGCAGTATAGGCACTTAATATTTTTTTTTAATTAAAATATTATTATTTTAAATTAGTATTCGAATACACTTTTGTTTTGAAAAGAGATGGTTCTTCCAATTCGCAGTCAGAGAATAGGGCCGAGAACCAAGGTATCTTAACCTCAAGAAAGTACGCTATACGTGCCCCCAAAGCAGGGAAGAGTCGGGGAGCCTCATCTTCATTCCCATTCTGAGATCGGTTGTCAAAAGTGTTGACGATGCCGTAACTGCATTAAGGGAAACAAGCAGGGCACAAGTCAGGCCTCACATGGAATACTGTTCTCACCTCTGGGCTGGGGCTCCCCAGTATCAATTTCTTCCATTTGATCGCATTCAAAGTCGTCGATCCGAATCGTCGATGACCAAGATCTCACCGATCGGCTTGATTCTCTAGCGCTGCGGAGAGATGTCTCATCTCTCAGCATTTTTTATCGCTTCTATCATGGGGAGTGCTCCGAGGAATTGTTTGGAATAATTCCCACCGCCGAATTCCACAACCGCACAACTCGACGTAAAGAAATATTTCATCCCCACCATCTGGATGAGTGGCGATCTACTACGGTGCGTTTCTCTCGTAACTTCTTTCCACGCACCATCAGTTTGTGGAACCAGCTACCCTCGGCGGTCTTTCCGAACCGTTACGACATTGGAACCTTCAAAAACAAGCCTATACATACCTAAAAGGCCGGTAACGCTTCCGCGACTCCTGCGGTGTCGCGGTTGTCCATTGGCGGCGTTGATTGCTTTCCATCAGGCGACACGCTTGCTCGTTTGCCCTCCTATCCCATAAAAACAAGGGAAGAAGCACTATAACATTGTTGATTGCATTATTCCTTTCTACATGAATATTCGCAAATCCTAATAAATTTCAATTGTTGGTGTTCATACTTATATTTAATTTAGAATAGAATAGAATAGAAAAAACCTTTATTTATGGCACATGTTTTTACAACAGCTAAAATTAAAATCTTCAAAACTAAAACTACACCTTTGAGTCTGAGTGAAAATTTGAAGCGATTTTTTTTATTTGGAATCCTTAGTAACGAGAAATAATAATGTATCAGAAGATATAAACAGAAGAATCCTTGCAGCGAATGGATGTTTCTTCGGCCTACTACGATACTTTCGCTCAAAAATACTTTCGAGAAGCATTAAACTGCTTCTGTATAAGACCTTGCTGAGACCCAAATTGACATACGGCTCGGCATACGAAAAATCTCTACTCACCTTTGAGAGAAAACTTTTAAGGCGTGTCTTTGGTTCTGTGCTGGAAAATGAGCAATGGCGTACACTTTGCAACCATGAGCTATATGAGCTGTACAATGAGCCGAACGTCATTAAAACCATTAAGATTGACCGCCTTCGTTGGGCTGGGCACGTGGTCGAGGCTAGAATACTCAAACGCCTACTCAACGGTAAATCAGATGGTTGTAGAAGCCGTGGAAGGCCTAAGCTCAGATGGCTAAATGGAGTCGAGGACGACTTAAAGGCTATCGGTGTGAGGGGCTGGAAGGAAAAAGCTAATCGAAGATCCGACTGGAATAATTTACTAAATCAGGCTAAGGCCCACCCGCGGCTGTAATGCCTTGATGATGATGAAAATTAAAACCTTAATAATATTATAATATGTAACTAAATAAAACAAAAAGAAAATTATATTCTACAAATGTCATAAAATGGTTCTTGCTCAGCTTATGGATCTAATGTCATATTTATCATGCATCTAATTACCTTGGTCAAATAATAATATTATATAAATAATGAATCAATTTCGCCTGTAATTATATCATATGCAATATTTATAGGAGTGTCTTTGTGAATATATTTTATGATCCCAGCTTATATTTTTTTTCAAGCGATTTTTGGAATGAACAGGTTTTGGAATGGTACCTGTAAATAATATTTTCATTTTATGTATATTCATCAACGGCCTGTGTCAGTCCATTGCTGGACATAGGCCTCCCCCATAAAGCGCCACCTAGCCCAAACTCAGGCTTCACGCATCCAGTCTCTGCCAGCCGTCCTGCGCAGATCGTCGCACAATCTAGCCGGGGGGCGTCCCACACTACGTTTACCGAGACGTGGTCTCCACTCCAGCATTCGCCAGCCCTTTGCAACATTAGTTTGCTAATTCGAAAGTCTATGTCGGTGACTTTAGTTCTCTGGCGGATTTGTTCATTCCGAATCATTTCTACCAGAGAAACTCCGAGCATAACTCTCTCCATAGCTCTCTGAGCGACTCTGAGCTTGTGAAGCAGACGGACTGTCAGCGTCCACGTTTCGGTGCCGTGCCGTACAACGTATATGGTTTCCTTTAAAATAATAAAACTGTACAAAGTATATCGTGTGATTTGTGATGCACGAATTTAATATATGGTGACCACATCGTGAACTGCAAGTCAGCAGATTCATTTGACCATAATGGTCCTCATGCTAAGTTAGTGTTTAACACTCGGCTTGACAGTTGACATATATATATACATATATATATATATATATATATATATATATATATATATATATATATATATATATATATATATATATA
This sequence comes from Baronia brevicornis, assembly GCA_031353405.1. NCBI lineage: Eukaryota > Metazoa > Arthropoda > Insecta > Lepidoptera > Papilionidae > Baronia > Baronia brevicornis. The sequence continues at coordinate 475,573 of JASFAT010001086.1, read as the reverse complement.
TATATATATATATATATATATATATATATATATATATATATATATATATATATATATATATATATATATATATACATATCACATCTCCACATTCATCGTAGCGAAATGGCTCTCCATTCGTCGCGTAAATTAACATTTTTCATATTATTACCAGAAGTTAATTATAATAAAAATAAAAATTATCCAGCAATTTTCTGTTTTGCGGACTATTTGGCGCCCCTTTGTGAGTAGCGCCTGGGGCATGTTTCCCCCCTCCCCCTCGCTAAGCCACTGGATCACTTATCAACAGGTGACACGCTTGGTCGTTTGCCTATCGCTGTCATAAAAATCCGGAATTCTATGGTCTCTTAATATTTACGTCAAAATAATTTTTTTAAACTGCAGCTCCTTAGTAAGTGAAAAGACGAGCAGAAAGATACATTGAATATAGGTAAAAGATATAAATCCAACCCCGAGCCTGCATTCGACTGAAAGACATAAAATTTTACGTCATTGACGGGCACTCAGCTATCAAGAATGTTTTGAGAATTAAAAAATACTAAGCTTAATTTTTGGATAACTTATTTTTACGTAAAATCGAATCAGATTTTTGTGGAACTCTAATGATTGTCGATTCTTACAGTACATAATTATGTGCATACATATAATATAATATGAATGTAGAATTTAGTAAATTAAACATCATAGAGTTAATATTTACTAGAAAAATAACATTATCAAAGATATAAAACTTACAAAAACAATAATGGTAGTGCGTACAAGTTACAATCTGTTCGATCATGCATTATATTACTGAAGATTTGTCGAAGGTATACCTAAAAATATACAGTAACATGTAAACCCCATTGTAAGCTTACAAAATAAATAAATATGATTATTAAAATATATAATCTCAACCACTTTAATAATTTAGTAAGTGAGGCCGACGCAAAGCACTCCGTAGCGGCCGAGATTAATTCCATCGGGTTGACGTGGCCTGAAGTGAAGCGCGTCGCTCAAGACCGATCCAAATGGAGAAGCACTGTGGACGCCCTCTGCCCCACCTCGGGGACATAGGACCATAAAGAAAGAAGACTTTATTGTGTTTTTTACAAGGCAGTAGTATCACTAGCTGGCACTTAAGTTATTATATTATTTGTATATATGTATATTTTATGTGTATATAAATATATAGGTTATGTATGTATATACTTATTTATGTGTATTTATATATGTATTTCTTATTTGAATAATGACCGAATCTCCACGTCTCAGCACGAGCTTGTCTAGTGAGACCTATTATACTTCATCCAAATTCACTGTAAATTGTGACAAATAACATAAATAAAAAATTATTAACTTAAATATTAAATTAAATATTTCACATATAATATATAATAAATGCATTTACATGAAATTTTAACTATGTGAAACAATATTTGATTATTTATTAAGAGGGAAAACACAAATAAAGAAGATTATTTTTAGTTCATTAAAACTATACTTATTTCCTTCTACTTGCCATGATCGTATACAGTACAGTGAGTTTTTCCAGAATCTTCATTTCACGCGCTACACCGTGGAGCTAGCTACATTCAGCGGTGTCTTTTTTTATGGGATAGGAGGGCAAACGAGCAAGCGTGACGCCTGATGGAAAGCAATACAAAAAACACCATCCATAGACAACTGCGAAGCGTTGCCGACCTTTTAGGTATGTGTAGGCTTGTTTTTTGAAGTGCCAATGTCGTATCGGTTCGGATAAAACCGCCGAAGATAGCCGTTTCCACAGAATGATATTGCGTGGGAAGTAGCTTCGAAAGAAGCGCGCAATCGCCATTCATCGAGATGGTGGGGATGAAAGCCCTCCTTATGGCGAGATATCCGAAGCGATACGGCAATACAGCAAGCCTAGGCAGTGAGGAAGCGTTGCCGACCTTTAAGGAAAGTGTCATTATGGGAGTGGGAATGGGAGGGGGAGGGGCAGAGAGAGGGGGGAGGGTGTTGGGCCTCCGGCACTCGGCCACTCACCGTACGAAGCGCGGTAGCTAAGCTACCACCCAGACGCCGATTTTCTGCGGGAGTGTGATACTTCTCCGGGCGAGCCGGCCCATTCATGCCACAGACGGATATTATGCCATTCTTGGCAAAGTATTCGCCTGCAGCGTGGCTCTACCACTATTAATATTGTTGTAGGCTTTTAAGTATATACGTAGACTTGTTTTTTGAGGGCCCAATGGTTTATCGGTTCGGAAAGAGACGACATGATATTGGCTCAGGCCGGTTAAAACTATCTCTTTCCACAGTGGCAGCATGAAACGAGAGCCGGTGCCTCCTGGAGCACGTTCTACTAGAGCTAACGCAGTAGGGTGATGACTATATAGTAAATATAACTATTAACAAATCAATCGTACAATTCATTCGCATTCGCGCATCGTTAGTGCGCATACATACTAAACTCAACAAATATGTATAATATTTAATTAATATATTAAAGTATGGAACCTCTTTACTTAGCAAATATTTAACGAATTGTGAATCATTAGTGGATTTTATTGTTCGTTTAGAAAAGTCGTGGAAAAGAAGAAATGGTGAACGCATCGATAAAACAGGTAAGATTATTTCTATATTGTATTTTTTTTTTCATAGCCTACGTGTCCCACTGCTGAGCACGGGCCTCCCTATGTGGACAGTCAAAAGTTTTACTTAGCTAAGATCCGCGACAAGCAAAACAATAACAGAAAATTAATAATGTGTGTTTTTTCTGCTGGATGAAGTGGATTTTGGATGTTGGTGGGTGGAATTCTCCACCCACCAACCACTGTACACAACACCAGACACACACTACCATTTTTCCACCTTGTAAACGACACGTGTTTCGCCCCAACACGATGCATCTTCAGGGATAGTAAACTCTACGGAACACAACCGAAAAGTAAAACTTTTGACTGTCCACATAGTGATGGATTTCCGCAAAGTAACGCCTGACTCCATTAATAATCACGGCCCTCCCCATTTCTGGTGGAACGGATGTTAACTCACCACGCTTGTCGAATGCGGATTGGAATCCAGACTCGGAATAAATATCTGTAGGCCATACATATATTTATTCCGATGCGGGGATCGAACCCGCGACCATTGACTCTGTGGGAGGAAGGCAGGGCTACTGAGCCAATTGGTCGTCGTATATATGTATATATATATATATATATATATATATATATATATATATATATATATATATATATATATATATATTATGGTTAACCTCAAAATATATCAAAAAAAAAAATAGGTAACAAAAAAGCTTATGAGTTAAACGGTTCCATTAAAACACTAAAATAAATAAGTAAGTAAGAATCTGAATTAATTATACAGTCGTTGAACACATTATTATGCACCCCACGTTTTTATTTCGGTGTTTTAATTTAACCTTTTAACTTAAAAGTTTTTTTACTCATTTTTCATTTTCTAGTTTTCAGTTGGTTTTTTACACGAAGCATATTGTATGGGGATCGTCAAACTTACTTCTCGTTTGTGACGTCACCGCTATGCGAGCAAGGTCATCCGACCGCCAACTGTAGCACCCTCGAAGCGGCGGTTGTCATGTTTTGTTAATTGTCATTTTTCGGTCGAATTTTTCTAACGATATTACGTCCTCAGCGCAATTCTAATTAACAATGCTACCAAATTGTTGTTTTTAGATACAAGATATAATTAATTTTAGCCTATTTTAAAAGTTAAAATGACGGTGACGTGGTGCGCCGCCCGTCACGTCCTGATTCCAACGAGGGCGAGAAGCGACTAATGGAGAGCCGTTTCGCTGCGATGAATGTGAGAAGAAAAATTGATGAAAGGTCAAGGACACCTCCACAATCATCCATGACCGTGGAGGTGTGCCGGGAGCGTAACGAGATGGAGCTCTGTGGTCTCTGCCAACTCCTACGGGGGATAGGCGTGAATATAAAAAAAATAAAAAAATATTTTTATAGTCTTATTGGAAAAAACCAACCAATAAGAACTGACACGTCCCGCGATCAGGTTCTGTGGGATGCTAACGGCGCATTGCTTCAGATGGGGGTTTTTCTCGACTGGCGAAGCCACAGATGAGAGGCTAATTACACGAGCCAAAACTCGAGGACCCCCTCGAGTTTTGGCTCGTTCGTAACTTTTCTATCGTTACTAGTACCCACTAGTAACGATAGAAAAGTTCCACTGTCCACCTCCTGAGACTGACCTTAGCTATCAAGTTGAAACTATCATACTGTTGTTATGTCACGAGAACTCAGAGTGTGTGCGGTTTTATAAGAATTAACTAGCTCTCCGGGGCCTGCCTGCGGCGGCCTCTCTAGCCTACGCTAGCGCTTCGGGCTTCTGCAAATTTTCAGCGAAATCGGCCCATAAATTACGGTTTCAGCTTTGTATGGTGGATATCTGGACGAGTGGCGATTTATTACGGCGATCTATTACCACTACTCTGTGGAACCAACTACCTTCGGCGGTCTTTCCGAACCGATACGACATTGGCACCTTCAAAAAACAAGCCTACATATACCTAAGAGGCCGGCAACGCTTCCGCGACTCCTGCGGTGTCGCGGTTGTTTATGGGCGGCGTTGATTGCTTTCCATCAGGCGGCACGCTTGCTTGTTTACCCTCCTATCCCATAAAAAAAATCTTCTTTTCCGCCATTTTGCACTTTTTTCTCTTTTCCCCACCCATGTGTTCGCACTTGTTACTATTTTTTGTTCGAGCGACCCCAGTTACGGTTCGGGTCGTCGAGCAACTTTTTATCAGGTTCAGATCTTTAGGGTTTGAATATAATTCCTGTGCCTCGAGCCCTATCCGAACATTTCTCTAGAACAATCTCACCCTCTATCTCTTACATTTTCCCAAATAACATGTCCGTGAGTGAGGTAATGCTATATTATTTGGCTATTTTTTACTTGCGCCCTGCTTACGGAAAAGTACCTGTTTATTTTTTATTGAATATCGAAATTTTCTTACGTGCCTTTTACCATAAATGACCTTGAAAATATAGTTGTGTAATTATTATGTACAGTTATTTTAATTTTGGTAAATTGGGTATTCTAATAGGCTTTTAACGTACAGTAGAAGCAGCTTCTTTTGGTATTTGTTTACATAAACGCATATTTCAAAGTCCACAATAGAAATAACGGATCTTTTCTTTTCTTTGATGGCAATTATTCATAACCATTATGCCAATGACAAGTAAAATACAATAATATCAAAGCTTTTGAAATGTAACTAGTCAGCTAGATACGTTACGTCTTGATAAAATGGTGGCTAATTTGGTGACTTTTTCAGTCAATTAAAAAAGTCATGATACACGCATTTAGTTCATATCACATCACTTATACGCCTTAATCGAACTGTATTGTATAATATGCCACCACAATTAAACAATATAACTGATAATAATATAAGATTATTAAATAGTAGTAGTAATTATTAAAATAGAAATAAAAACACAACGTCACTGATGTAGGTTGGCGGGAAAAGTCATAACGGCTCTTATTCTATTCCATATTTTAGTAATAATACAAGTTGGTTATATTAAAATTATAAATTATATAATAAAAGCTATAAGCGCCTCTTTCAGGGGCAAGATTTGTTTTTGCAGCTATTACTATGAACAATATATTATTTGCACAAATGTTTCAAACGGATGTTGATAGATATTTATTTACACTTTACATATAATACAACGTTGATATACAAGGCAAAATCAACGTTATGTAGCCCTTACTAGCCCGAATTTTATATATTCATTAAATTTTTCTGTGACTTTGTGTTACAAATATATTTTTTTGAAGAGATGGATGGATTCATCTATTATATTTATCCATCTATTATCTAAGTATTATAATTGTAAAAGGTTAAAAATGTTTAAAAATAATACTCTACTACTACTAAGACTAATTAAAAATAGAAAATAATTTTATATATTTTTATACAAATACATATATAGTCCTTTCCCATGCTTTTTCATTCTCTATGCTTTTCCCCTCTCCGCCAATACACGGTCTGCCGTGCCAATGGAAGCGTCGTTAGGGGCGAGCTTAGTCGCAAGCGTGCCGATCGTCCCGGGATCGGGCTCCCCCGGGAACTATAGTGCCTCAGTATGCCGGGCTCAGCTGGGGCTGAGCCTGACCATTCTCCCTTGCGGCTCTTAGGATTCACTATGACGACTTTTAATAAACCTAATTTGTTAAAAATTGACGGCGATGTGGTTCGCCACCCGTCACGTCCTGGCGAGGGCGAGAAGCGACTAAAGGAGAGCCCTTTCGCTACGATGAATGTGAGAGGAAGGATGGATAAAAAGATGGACGAGTGTGGAGGAAGCAGGGAGGATGTACCGGAATCGTAGCGGATGGAGATCTGTGGTCTCTGCCAAACCCTACGGGAGATAGACGTGACAATATGTATGTATGTATGTATGTATCAAAAACACACACACACACACACTGCATTATTCATTTATCCACATAATAACGCAAACGTGAAAGTTAAGTGCAACGTCCGCTTTATTAACTAAAAGTCCAATTGTCTTTCATTATTTTTAATAATGCTTGTAAATAAAACTTAAATCCTTCATTGGCAGTACGATATGTAAATATGTTTTTCTAATGTCCTTTAAGTGCTGTGGATTTTATAAATAAGTAAAAAAAGGACTTTTTCCGCCAAGTTACATCACTGACGTGTTTTAATTACATTTTTATATTCTTATATTATTATCAGTTTCAAATGTTTAATTGTGGTGGCATATTGTACAATATAGTTCGATTAAGGCGTATAAGTGAGGTGATATGAAATAAATGCGTGTAACGTGACTTTTTAAATTATCTGAAAAAGTCCATAGAAGGTTTTGGTAAAATAGCCACCATTTTATCAAGACGTAATGTATATAACTATTATGCCAGTGTTAAGTAAAATATAAAAACATCTTGAAATGTTATAGTCAACTTGTCACATTACGTCTTAATAAAATGGTGGCTAAATGGTGACTTTTTATGAAATTTTGCGTCAAATAAAAAGTCAAGTCAATACAATTTTATTTCATATCACTCCACATATACGTAAAGTATAGAATAACCCACCACAGTTAAACAATATATTTGATAATAACATAAGATTCTTCTTCTAAGAGTGCTTCTCCGACTTGCGAAGGTTGGTAGCCAATTCAGCACAACTTTCCTCCTCCTTCGCGAGATGCAGCAGTTCTGGAGCATTCACTATCCCGGTCCACCCGGTCCTGATGTTACGTAAAGTTATGAAAATTAAATGGGCATGCGCTGGCCATAGACACCCGCGATACCGCAGGAGTGACAAAAGCGTTGCCGGCCTTTTAAGTAGGCTTGTTTTTGAGGGTGCCAACATCCTACTGGTTCGGAAGAACCGCCGAAGGTAGTCGGTTCCAGAGTGGTGGTAAGTGGAAAGAAGTTTCGAGAGAAGCGCACCGTAGTGGATCGCCACTCATTTAGACAGTGGATATGAAACTTTTCTTTACGGCGAGTTGGGCTATTGTAGAATTCGGCGGCAGGAATTATTCTTGGCTTGAATTGTTTAGAAGTAGCATAAAATGGTAAAAGCGGTAAGAAATTTACGCAAAATTCAATATTCTGACGTTCCATCAGCCTCAAACTGATATCACATTCGGAAACTCATACATATGGAATTGGGCCCGATAAGATACTTCTTCAAAAACCATAGATAAAACTAGTTCCTTTTAAAAATATTTACACAAGTTTTGCCAAGTATCTCAGAGTGGTAGAGCCACGCTACAGACGATCACTTTGTCAAGAATGGCATATTATTTGTCTGTTGCGTGAATGGGTCGGCTCGCGTGGGAAAGTACCACACTCCCGCAGAAAACCGGCGTTTGAGTGGTAGCTTAGTTACCGCGCTTCGTCCGGTGAGCGATTGAGTACCGGAGGCCCAACCCCCTCCTCTTCTCCCCATCGCCCCCCACCTCCGCTCTCCCAAAATAACACTCTTTAAAGGCCGGAAACGTTTCTGCACTCCCTATGGCACTGCGGATGCCTATGGGCGGCGTTGACAGCTTTTCATCAGGTGATACGCCTGCTCGTTTGCCTTCCTATCCCGTAAAAATATCTTATATTTGTATTTAGTAGGATATAAAAGTAGAATCTGAATTTAATTTTCTTTATTTATAACTTGTTTCTTCTGGAAAACGTACATATATACACTTGTCATATATACACATGACAGGTGCATTTTTTATTAATAACTTCTCAAATTATTTAAATTATTATTAGAAAAATCATATTTTATATCTAAAGGAATTAAGTGTGTAAGACGTACAAAAATGATTAAGAAACATTTGCACTAAATTTATAATAAAACTATGTATATTCTTCCTTTGATGGCAATTACTTACAACTATTATGTCAGTGTCATATAAAATACAATAATAACCAATCTCTTGAAATGTAACAAGTCAGTTCATTACGTTACGTCTTGATAAAATGGTGGCAATTTTAACAAAACCTTCTATGAACTTTTTCAGTCAACTTAAAAAGTCACGATACACGCATTTATTTCATATCACTTCACTTATATGCCTTAATCGAATTATATTGTTTAATACACCACCATAATTAAACAATATAACTGATTAAATATAATATAAGATTAAGAAAATGAAATAAAAACACAACGTCACTGTCAAAACAATCAACAGGAAAAGTCCTAATAATGTATATTATTTCCGTTGGGTTTAGTAAATTTATTTAGAATATAGATAAACTATAAAACATGTATTGTAATTTATATCGGTCTATAACAACACTCCACCCACAATAAAACAGCAATAAACACATAGTTTTGGGTGCTATGTTTAGTAGAAGGGAGAAATCGAAAATTGTTGAAAACTTCTGAAGAGGACAAGTTTATTGCGACCTAAAATTTTTATTTGTATTCCGATAGATTGCTTTGTTGTAGTAAAAACCTGGTTTGAAATAAATAATCAAACGAAACATAGGTACTAATAAGCTATAAGCATCAAACAAAATAACAAGATTAACCAGTTATTTCATAGTAAAACCAAATATTTAGTTACAAGATAAATAATATTTACCTTATTTAATATCTGAATGTACTATAACAAGATAAGTTAGTGTTCATGGTGACATGTTTTTCCCTCGGTTTTGCTGTGTAAGAAATTTTATAAATAAAAAAAAGAGATCTTTTTCACACGGCAATTCGTAGAATTTTTTTAATGAAGTATTTTTATTGGTATATGTGTGTGATATAAAAATGAAATGTGTGATTAAGTGTTGCGTGTTTAAAAGATCCGTGTTCAAATGTCGCATTGTTTAAGTGTCACGTGTTAAGTGTCCGTGTTTAAGTGTCAAATGTTTAATTGTCCGTCTTAAGTGTCAAATGTTTAATTGTCCGTGTTTAAGTGTCCGTATTTAAGTGTCCGTGTTTAAGTGTCAAATGTTTAATTCTCCGTGTTTAAGTGTCCGTGTTTAGGTGTGTGTTTAAGTAAGACAACTGGCAAAAGAAATTTACGTTGCAAATGTGGATGGAAGGGTTAGGGTGGGGGAAAACCACGGAAAAGATACCGTGTTAAATTGCTGAAGTTTTTAAGAAAGGGCAGATCAAGAGTACCCTTAACCGGCGGGCTTGCATGAGAAGAGTAATGAGTGTGGAGGAAGCAAGGGAAGTATGTAAATATCCGATCCGATATCGTAACAGTTGGAGATCTGTGGTCTCTGCCTACCCCTACGTGAAAAAGGCGTATAGTAAAGGCGTAAGGATATCTATTTTGTGTATGTATGTATGTTTTTCGTGTTTAAATATCCGTGTTTAAGTGTCGGTACACCGATAAAATAATATATTTATTGTCTACAGGTTTTAATTTCGAGTTTTGGTTATCTCACCAATTCGCCGTTTACAAGCGCGATGGGTTAATTTGTATGGATATAAAATCGATCGGTTTTTATATTCTTACAAATTGTAAAGTCAAGTTCACTAACCACTGCGCCAAATGGCTGTCAACACAACTTCTTAACAGGATTTAACGTTATCAGATATACAATATTGAAGCAATTATTTCACAATTGCAATGTGATACCAATATAGTTTAATTCAGTGTTTGCTTTCTTATGTAATTCTATGTCGTTTAATATACCCGTTGCGTCGCGAAACATTGAGTGTATTGAGCCTTTGCTTGAAAAGGAAATGGTGCAAACAGTGATAAGACAGGTTTCATTTTTATATGTAGTTATAATATACTTTTAAACCGACATATATGGAAAGCATTCAACGCCGCCCACAGATATCCACACGAATACTTTGTCAAGAATGGCATAATATTTGTCTGTTGCGTGAATGGGCCGGCTCGCCCGGGGAAGTACCACGCTTCCGCAGAAAACCGGCGTCTGAGTTGTAGCTTATCCACCGCCCTTTGTACGATGAGCGGCCGACTTCCGAAGGCCCAACACTCTTCCCTTCCCTTTAGCCCTTCCCCTCCCATTCCCACTCCCATAGTGACACTTTCCTTAAAGGTCGGCAACGTTTCCGCACTGCCTATGGCACTGTCTATGGGTGGCATTGATTGCTTTCCATCAGGTGACACGCCTTTGCCTTCCTATCCCATGAAAAAAAAACTCACTGTACTGGATCGCTACTCATCCAGATGGTGGGAATGAAACTTTTTATTTGTTTAAAATCTTGCGACGGCTTTTTCAATAACATCTTCTAAACCGATTCTTATGAAACTATGCACAGACATTTTCACTGACATTGACAGTTCCTGTAACAATATAATACTATCACAATTTAAACTTACCAAGTTGAAAAAAACAAGCCAATACATACCAACAAGGCCGGCAACGCTTCCCCGACTCCTGGGGTGTCGCGGTTGTCCATGGGCGGCGTTGATTGCTTTCCATTAGGCGACACACTTGCTCGTTTGCCCTCCTATCCCATACAAAAAAAAAAATATCATAGTGTTATATAGCCTCATAGATACTCTCGCAGATGTCCAAGATAGACTGCCACACATTGCCACATTGTGAAAAGAAGGATAAAAGTTACAAAAAACACCTATCTACAAGTGAAGAGTCTTTTATCGTTTGTTCTCTGTCCAGACAAGATACGTTTGATATGGCGTTTCATAAATTAAATTTTTTTAATTTATTTTTTCTAAAAATAAAGAATTTGATTTTGCGTGAACCGTGTGCTTCACAAGCTAAGTGTCGCTCAGAGAACTATGGAGAGAGCTATGCTCGTAGTTTGCCTGGTAGATTCAGAATGAACAAATCTGCCAGAGAACTAAAGTCACCAACATAGTCTTTCGAATTAGCAAACTAAAATGTCAATGACCTGGTCACGTTTGTCGGATATTCGACAATCATTGGAGCAAACGTATGTTGGAGTGGATCTCTCCCAATTCACGGACTGCCGTGCCAATATATGTTTGGTTTGGGGCGTGCCGACCGTCCCAGAATCGGGCTCTCCCGGGTACTATAGTGCCTTACCTCAGCATATAGTGCTCTGCTGGGGCTGAGCTCCATCCTCCCTTGCGGCTCGTGGGATTCACTAAGACAAATTTAATATACCTACTTTGTTGAAATTGACGGCGACGTGGTTCGCCACTCGTCATGTCCTGATTCTCACGAGGGTGAGAAGCGACTAATAGAGAGCCGTTTCGCTGCGATGAATGGTAGCGGACGGAGCTCTGTGGTCTGTGCCGACCCCTGCGGGGGATAGGCGTGAATATATAAAAATAAAAAAAATGACGGGGAAGTGGTTCGCCACCCGTCACGACCTAATTTCCACGAGGGCGAGAGCCGTGGATCGTAGCGGGTGGAGATCTGTGGTCTCTGCCTACCCCTCCGGGAAACAAGCGTCATGTTATGTATGTATGTATGTATATGTCTCCTTTCAACATATGTTCCAGATATGGGTAGTTTCGGGAGTTCTACTAAACATGATCTCCCAGGGCATGGTGCTCAGTTACCCATCCTGCCTGCTGCCCGCATTATTGGCCCCAGATTCGGAGATCAAAGTAGACCTTAACACAGCCTCCTGGTTAGGTACGTATAATAATTATGGATAAGGTAATTTAGTATTTTTTATATGTTCATTGGTCGTGTTATTCGGTCATATCATTTACAGCGAGGGACCGATAGAAAGGCTCGTGGTACTAGGAGAAAAGATCTCGGGACCCTTTCCCAACTAGATGGATGGACTTGCTAAAGTCCGTCACTCACACTCCCATCCATGAATGCTCACAAGAGGCCACGAACAGAGAGAAATGGAGGCGCATCGTGAGATTGATGACTGGTGACCACTCTGTCAAGTCTGATTGACTAACAAGATATGTTCATATATCATTAAAATTATCATCCCCAGTTTACAGCAGTCCACACATAGGCCTCTTTTAAAGAGGATCACCTAGCCCGATCTTCAGCTGCATGCATTCACTCTCTGCCAGCTGCCCTGCGCAGATGCCAAGACGCGGTCTCCACTAGTGGTAGAGCCACGCTGCAGATGAAGTCAAGAGTTGCATTTGTCAAGAATGGCATAATATTTGTCTGTGGCATGAATGGGCCGGTTTGCCCGGGGAAGTCCTACACTCTTGCAGAATACCGGCGTCTAAGTGGTAACTTAGCTACTGCGCTTCGGACGGTGAGTGGCTGAGTTTCACGGGCCGAACACCCCCTCTCCCATAATGACACTTTCCTTAAAGATTGGCAACGCTTCCGCACTGCCTATGGCACTGCCAATGTCTATGGGCGGCATTGATTGCTTTCTGTGACACGCCTGCTCGTTTGCCTTCCTATCCCATAAAAAATTCTTTATTAATTAAGTTTTTTTAGATTATTTCGAGTACCGCACAACTCGCCACAAAAAAATAATTTCATCCTCACCATTAGCGGCCCAGTACGGTATGATATTCCCGAAACTCCTTTCCACGCACCACCACTCTATGAAACCAGCTACGTTTAGCGGTATTTCCGAACCGATATGGCATTGAAACTCTCAAAAAATAATCCTACAAACATCTCAAAGGCGACAACGCATCGGCAATGCGATGGTGTTGTAGATTTCTATGAGCGGTGTTGATTGCTTTCTTCTTTCTTTTAGGATATAAGTTTACTTTTTATCTCCTCATCTCATTTTTTTTATTTTCTTTTACAGCTTCCTGCTTAGGTCCATCAGGAATACCCGGTTTACTTCTATCATCATTACTCATGGATTGGAAAGGACGGAAATTTACCCATGTAGTAGTAATATTACCAGGAATGACGGGCTGGCTATTCATATATTTCGCTACCGATATTGCATCTCTAATGGTAGGAAGATTACTATGCGGTGTCTCCGCTGGGGGATCCGTAGTTCTAGGAGCAGTGGTCATAGGAGAATACACCAGTCCCAAAAATAGAGGAATATTTTTGAACTTGAAAACTGCATTAATCTGCGTCGCGAGTACGATCGTTCACGTCTTAGGACATTTTCTTCAATGGAGAACTGTAGCTTTACTCGCCCTGATACCTAATGTTTTGTGCCTCATTGTGACTTGTACGTGGCCAGATAGTCCAGCTTGGTTGGCATCTAAGAAACGGTTTGTGAGTAGTGAAAAAGCATTCAACTGGTTGAGGGGTGATGATCCGGAATCTAGAAGAGAATTGGGTGAACTAATTAGAGCGCAAGAAGAGAACGTTTTGAGAGTGGAGGATGCAAATTATATGCAGAAAATAAAAGCGTTTTTCCATAAATTTAGAAGGAGAGATTTCGTCAAGCCAGCAATCATAATCGTTCTATGTGCAATACTTCTCGAAAGCTGTGGACGTCACATTTTTCCAGCGTACGCCTTAAAATTCATAGGAGCGATAACTGGCGATAATTCTCAATCATTCTATTACACTTTAACTATTGACATTATTATAACAGCGAGTTCTCTATTTTCTTCATTTCTAATCAAAATATTTAAACGGAGAACTCTTTTGTTTGTCACTGGACTTTCATCTTTATTTGTATTGTTATGTGCATGCTCTTATCTTTCGTTTGCAACTAATGGGATTATTTCAAGATCTTATCCATGGATACCGATATCTTTATTGTTATTATATTTTATTTTAGCAAATTTAGGATGTACTCCGATATCATTGGCTTTGTTGGGTGAAATATTTCCTTTGGAACATAGAGCCGCGGGTTCTATAGTTGCTGGGATTACCATCTCTGTTTCCTTAATGCTTGGCCTTCACGTCACACCATATCTGCTAGAAAACGTGGAGGTGCACGGCACGTTTGCCGTGTTCGGGTCAATAACGGGATTCACTCTAGCTGTCTTATACTATACACTTCCAGAAACCAAAGATAGAACTTTGCAGGAGATCGAAGACTATTTCAAATTTGGAAGGTACAAAGAAAGGGGAGATGATGAAGACACTCGAACGAAAATGCTAAATTAGAGACCTTATATATATATATATATATATATATATATATATATATATATATATATATATATATATATATATATATATATTCACGCCTACGCCCCCGCAGAGGTTGGCAGAGATCACAGAGCTCCATCCGTACCATTGGTCGCTTCTCGCTCTCGTGAGAATCAGGACGTGACGGGTGGCGAACTACGTCGCCGTCATTTTCAACAAATTAGGTATATTAAATTCGTCTTAGTGAATCCCACGAGCCGCAAGGGAGGATGGAGGTCAACCTCAGCAGAGCCCTACATGCTGAGGTAAGGCACCATAGTACCCGGGGGAGCCCGATCCCGGGACGGGCGGCACGCTTGTGACTAAGCTCGCCCTTAGCCATGCATCCTTTGGCATGGCAGACCGTGGATTAGATCGACCGCGATCTAACCACATTGGTCCTAGCCAGACCCGCGCCAAGTGCTCCAATAGAGCTCCTGGCATACATACGCTGAGCAAAAACCAATTTGTGGCACTTTTTCGATTTTATAGCGTTCATACAAAAATATTGTTTTATGGGACTTCAAAGAAATCCTGTAAATATTACGCGACCAAATTGGGTTGGTTTGGGTGCAGTTCATATTGGAATGATAATGATGTCTATTTGAATTAGTAAGATTTTTTGTTGTATAATTTTTGGTGTATATTAAGGGCATTTTTAATAAATATTTCATTAATTTTTTTTTCTCTGACAAATTTAATGTATATCGATAACTGAATATTTTCTCGGGTAATTAAAAAGTCACGGTGTATATACCATAAATAATATTATTTAGGTTTTAATTTTAGCATTAAGTTTCTGTAAAAAAGTGTCACGAATAAACTTTTCTATTTGTACTTCTCTTTGTTAATTTAAAAAATAAATATCTAAATTCCGAAAACTTTATTTAGCAACAAAGCGTTGCCTAGCAACCAATGACATAAGTATATTGAGATCTGTGGTCTCTGTCTGCCCCTACGGGAAACAGGCGTGACGATATATATGTATGTCAGCGAGGGAGCTACTGAAGGTGGCGTGTAAAAGGCAAGTGTTAACACGATGAAGTATACAGTGGACCATAACAAAAAAAATATTATGACAGTTGTATGAGTGATTCGTGTGAAATGAGTCGTAATAATAATTTGTTATTAAATATTTACGTCCGTAATAATTTGAGAAAGGGATGCTTAGATGGTTTTGGGACATAAGAGGACGGATGAATAACGACTGATAAAAGTAATTTACGTTCCGGATGTGGATGTGTCGTAGTATTTGAATGTCGCGTGTTCAAATGTCGCAGTGTTTAAGTGTCACGTCTTTGAGTGTCACGTGTTAAGTGTCACGTGTTAAGTGTCACGTGTTTAAGTGCCCGTGTTTAAGTGTCACGTGTTTAAGTGTCCGTGTTTAAGTGTCACGTGTTTTGTTTTAGTGTGTCTTTAAGTAAGACGACTGGCAAAAGTAATTTAAGTTGCGGATGTGGATGGAAGGGTCCGTGGGGGAAGATCAAGGTGAACATACCTTGGTCAAATTGTTGAAGTTCTTAAGAAAAACCAGGTCAAAAGTAACCTTCACTGGCGAACTTCTCCATATAAATTTTAACTGTGACACATTTCATAACTCATTCGTACGCGTAATTTTCGTAAAAAGGGATACAAAGTTTTCGCTTCACATATTAATTAACATATAGATTATATTATGAACGTGAAACAACCTGTTGCCACTAATCTATGTATGTACTACATACATATATTTGTATGTATGTCAATGACGTTGATACTAAGTTGGATTTCCTCGGATACTTTTTGGCACCATAAAAGAGTACAGACAGGACGCTCTTTTAATAATTTGTTTATACGAAATCGACATCACATCTACACATACACATACACATCGTCACGTTTGTCTCCCGTAGGGATAGGCAGAGACCGCAGATCTCCGTCCGCTACGATTCCGGTACATCCTCCCTGCTTTCTCCACACTCATTATTCTCCTCATGCAAGCACGCCGGTTAAGTGTACTCTTGACCTGGCCCTTCTCAAAAAGTTCAGCAATTTGGTCAAGGTAGGTTTTCCGTAGTCTTTCCCTACTGACCCTTCCATCCACATTCGCAAAGTATTATAAATTTCTTTTGCCAATCGTCTTTCATCCATCCTCTCTATGTGCCCAAACCATCTAAGCATTCCTTTCTTAACATTTGTCACAGCACCTTCTTGTACTCCACGTCGCTCTCTTATAAATTCATATCTCATTATATAATTTGTAAAAACTACAATAAATAATTAAATTATTATAAAGTCAATAATGGATTAACGTTTTATTGTAGTAAAGTGTAGTAGGAATAGCAATGACACAATTCGTTGACCATAGTAATGACTGGATTGGTCAGCGTGTTGACACGGCAGAAATACGTCAGCATCCATTATGTATAGTTTGCATTCGAAAGTGTAACACACACACACGTAGTTAGTTTCATATGATTATTTTGTTCATATGATTATGCTGAGCTCTGGTTTAGATATTTTCCCGAACACGGTCCACAATATACTTGGCTACAACGACGCCAGCTCCAGCGACTGATCCATCCCACGAATCCCCAACTGGCTTGTTATTTATGATGTCACTTATAAGTGATATGACATTAAACATGGGTGCTGCGGATACCGCTGTGGCGAGCAGGCAGAAGATTATCTGAAAATATTTTAATATATTAATGTCTTGACATGAAAATATAATAGAATTGTATATGTCCGGAAAATAATATGCATAAATACATAGCAATAAATCCGCAAGC
Source organism: Baronia brevicornis (assembly GCA_031353405.1). Taxonomy (NCBI): domain Eukaryota; kingdom Metazoa; phylum Arthropoda; class Insecta; order Lepidoptera; family Papilionidae; genus Baronia; species Baronia brevicornis. The sequence goes on along the minus strand of JASFAT010001086.1, from coordinate 458,333 downwards.
AGTCCACCGCTAGACATAGGCCTTCCCCAAGAAACGCTACCTAGCTCCTTTTTAGCCGGCCTTTTCCCGCCAACTGACATATGTGACGTTGCGTTTTTATTTCATATTCATAATCTTATATTATTATCAGTTATATTGTTTAATTGTCGTGGCGTATTATAAAATATAGTTCGATTGAGGTGTATAAGTGAAGTGATATGAAATAATGCGTGTATCGTGACCTTTTAAGTTGACTATAAAGTCCATAGAAGGTTCTGGTAGAATAGCCACCATTTTATTAAGACGTAAAGTGATAAGCCAACTAGTTTTACTTGACACTGGCATAATAGTTGTATCTAATTGTCATCATAGAAAAAAAAATACAGTCCGGCGTCCGGTCGGGACATTTCTGGACGTTTCGAAGACGTCAAAGTCCATATGAAATAATTGACGTCTCGCAAACGTCATTATATTATTATTAATAATAATATTATTAATAATTTATACATACACAGTTGTCTGTTATTACTATTTATAAGTGAAACGACCTCTTTCAGCCACACACATATAAATTACTTAAAAGTTTTAAAACCATTTTTGTCTCTAAACTAAAAGAAAATGTTATGGCATAACAATCAATAAACTAAGATTATTTATACAAAAAGACATTTTGTTTAAGATTATTTAAAATAAACAATAATTGATTTTGATTATAGCTACTTAGACAGTGGGGAAATATTAAATAAATATATAACTATTGTATATTACAACAATACATGACAATGTAAACATAAAACAAATCAAATTTAAAATAATTTTTAATTTACTTCAATGGTCCCTTACCAAATATTTCATGTCGACAGTCGTCTTGACACTTACAGACACAACCTCGCTTCAAATGTAGCGTACATTTATACTTATAAAAATAAACATGTTTGTGTAATTGATTTCAAATTATTTATTAACGATGGTATAATTAGGTTGTTAATTTTGGTGTCTCCGTTATAACGATACGAGATGAAATGACAAAGATAAACATAATTGTTTTCCTCGAAAGAATAAAATTTAATAAATTGAATAAATTTCCAAAATGGCGGCGAATATCCATATGATGGCCATAGACATATAAATACATACATACATGTAGTTCCGCCTTTCTCCTTGAAGGGTTAGGCAGAGATCACAGATCTCCATCCGCTACGATCCCGACACGCCCTTCTTGATTCCTTCACACTCATCCATCTTTTCATCCATCCTTCCTCTTACATTCATCGTAGCGAAACGGCCCCTAACCATGTATCCTTTGGCATGGTACCGTGGATTGGCGGAGAGAAAGGGAACAGGATAGAGAAGAAAGGATAAGGCAGGGGAAAGAAAAGATAGATGTAGACAGGATGATTGAGAATGATACTACCGCAACGGCAAACGAGGAGTGATACGTTAGTAGTTCGGGAGGCCGGGCTCGCGTACCCACGTACCAATACCATAACTACTGAACAAGCGGCTAGGCAAAGATACTCCCTGATATACCTAGACATCTGCAAAACTTTAATAAATACAAAAGCGTTGCCGGCCTTTGTGAACTATGTGAGCTTGTATTTTAAGATTCTACAGTGGAGATGGATGCGATTGCTTATCGCCATTTTTGTATTTAATTTATATTGTAAATATTTAATTTTTGTTCTTGCGTTATTTGATTTATATATCAATAGTCAATGCTTACTTTTCAAAAATCATTTAGAAAAGTATTTTAGTATGTGGACAGTCAAAACTTTTACTTAGCTAAGATCCGCAACAAGCAAACAATCAAAAACTTACCGAAAATCGGCTATCAATTCTCCACCCACCAACCACTATACACAACACCAAACACACATTACCACTTTTTCATCTTGTAAACGATACGTGTTTCTCCCCAACACGAGGCATCTTCAGGTATAGTAGACTCTACGGAAGACAACCGAAAAGTCTTTTCGGTTGTCTTCCGTAGTGACATTTCGGTTGTCTTATCTAAGTAAAACTATTGACTGTCTATGATTTAAGTTTATTTTGATTATGTCTTATCTAAGTAAAACTTTTGACTGTCTATGATTTAAGTTTATTTTGATTATGTCTTATCTAAGTAAAACTTTTGACTGTCTATGATTTAAGTTTATTTTGATTATGTCTTATCTAAGTAAAACTTTGATGGATTTCCGCAAAGTAACGCCTGACTCCATTAATAAGTATTTTAGTGTTCACCAAGTACCTACACCAGTTCCCCTAGGGAATACTATTCTGATTTGACAATCGGGACAACTTTTCAAAAAGTGTAGACGGTGGATTATTGATTCTCAACATTTTTTTTCTTATTGCGGTACATTTGTAAAAATTTTAAAAAATGGCGACCACCTAATAATAATAAAGTTAGTTTAAAATTTTTTTTTTACCTTCTTTATGGGATATTTTTATATTTTATATGGGATATTTTTATATAAAAAGGACAGGTCAAGAGTACCCGTAACTGGCGGGCTTACATGAGGACAATAATAAGTATTTTTTTATGGCATAGGAAGGCAAACGAGCAAGCGTGTCACCTGATGGAAAGCAACCAACGCCGCCCGTAGATATCCGCAACGCCATAGGCAGTGCGGAAGCGTTGCCGACCTTAAAGGAATGTGAAATTATAGGAGTGGGAATCGGAGGGGGAGTAAAAAGGGGAGGGTGTTGAGCCTCCGAAACTCAGACCGCTCATCGTACGAAACGCGGTAGACAAGCTACCACTCTGACGCCGGTTTTCTGCGGGAGTGTGGTACTTCACCGGGTGAGCCGGCCCATTCATGCTACAGACAAATAATAAGCCATTCTTGAAAAAATATTCGTCTGCAGCGTGGCTCTAACACTAGAAAAGAGTATGGAGGAAGCAAAAGAATGCCGAGATCGTAGCAGATGGAGATCTGTGGTCTCTGCCCACCCCTACGGGAGACAGGCGTGACAATATATATGTACGTTTGTTAATGGAGGGCAAACGAGCAAGCGTGTCGCCTGATTGAAAGCTATCAACGCCGCCCATGGACAACCGCGACACCGCAGGAGTCACGGAAGCGTTGCCGGCGTTTTAGGTATGTGTTGGCTAGTTTGAAGGTGCCAATATCGTATCGGTTCGGAAGAACCGTCGAACATAGCCGGTTCTACAGAGTGGTGGTGCGTGGAAAGAAGTTTCGAGAGAAGCGCACCGTACTGGATCGCCACTCATCCAGATTGGTGGGGTTGTGGAATTCGGTGGCAGGAATTATTCTAAACAATTCCTCGAAGCACTCTCTATGGTAAAAGCAGTATAAAATGCTGAGAGATCCCTCCGCAGCGCTAGTACCTATACTTGAGTTAAATAGTTTGTACCGGACTCGGATTAACGGGAGTGGGGACTAACTAAGGGCCGGCTTGCCCTGGGCCTCTGGTCTTGGGGGTATCAATGAGTCAAAAAACATGCTCAGTGCTGTAGCGTACCAGCAATACTGCTTACGGCGACCCACGGGATCTTTAGGGGTTTTTATCTTCAATGTAATCGAAAGTGAAAGTAATTAATAAATAAATTGAATAGAAAAATTTATTTATTTTTCTATTCAATGTCAATATATATATATATATATATATATATATATATATATATATATATATATATATATATATATATATATATATATATATATATATATATATATAGACGACCGATTGGCTCAGTGGCGGGGCCTTCGGCCCGCGGAGTCAATGGTCGCGGGTTCGATTCCCGCATCGGAATAAATATTTATATGGATTTTTAAATGTTTATTCCGAGTCTGGTAACCCCCTCAATCCACATTTCCTTTCCTGCCCCGTCCATTCTTCTCTATCCTTTCCCTTCCTCTCGGCCAATCCTTACCTCAGCATGCAGGGCTCTGCTGGGGCTGACCTCCATCCTTCCTTGCGGCTCATGGGATTCATTAAAAGACGAATTTAATATACGTAATTTGTCGAAAATGACGGCGACGTGGTTCGCCACCCGTCACGTCCTGATTCTCACGAGGGCGAAAAGCGACCAATGACGAGCCGTTTCGCTGCGATGAATGGCAGCGGATGGAGCTCTGTGGCCTCTGCCAACCCCTGCAGGGGATAGGCGTGAATATATAAAATATATTTATATATATATATATATATATATATATATATATATATATATATATATATATATATATATATATATGTGTGTGTGTATGTGACTAACGCATGGTTGTATGTCTAACGTGATGATTTATTTTAACCTTTTAGTGGTATTGTTTTTTACTCATTTACACATAGAAACGCCAAAGAAATCTTTTGTTTTTGATACCCTTGTCACAAATAGTTGGCTATGTATTGTGGCCTATTTAAGTAGTTTAAAAACTTAAAAATTGTCCGATTATCATTAAGAATACACTTTCTTAAAAGTTGCCCGATTATCATAAAGAATACACTTTCTTAAAAGTTGCTCGATTATCATTCAGAATACACGTTCTAAAAAGTTGTCCGATTATCATTCAGAATACACTTTCTTAAAAGTTGTCCAATTATCATTCAGAATACACTTTCTTAAAAGTTATCCGATTATCATTCAGAATACACTTTCTTAAAGTTGTCCGATTATCATTCAAAATACACTTTTGAAAAAGTTGTTCGATTATCATTTAGAATACCTTTTCTTAAAATTTGTCCGATTATCATTCAGAATACCTTTTTTATCTTTGTATACTGGTTCGTAAACACTAAATTATCTTTCTAAATTATTTACGATAAGTAAGTTTTAAATAGCCATCTTAATAACGAATTAAGTAACGGATTCTTCCGAGGAAAACAATTAAGTCTGTATTTTTCATTTGATCTTGTATCGTTATAATGGAGATACAAAATTAACAATCAAATTATATTATCATTAACCAATATGTAATTTGAAATCAATTAACTAAATTTGTTTTTTTTTTCAACTATAAATATCCGCTACACCTTGTAGCTAAGTTGTGTCTATGAGTGTCAAGACAACTGTCGACATGAAATATTTGGTAAGGGAACTTTGTAATAATTTTTATAATTAATTTTATTTATTCATTCATCAACAGCCTGCGGCAATGCACTGCTGGACATAGGCCTCCCCTATGAAGCGCCACTTCACCCGATCTTTGGCTTCACGCGTCCAGTTTCTGCCAGCCGCCCTGCGCAGATCGTGACACCATCTAGCTGGGGAGCGTCTCACACTACTACATTTACCGAGACGCGGTCTCCACTCCAGCACTCGTTTGCTCCAACGGTTATCAGATCTCCGACATATGTGACCAGCCCATTGCCATTTTCGTTTGCTAATTCGAAAGGCTATGTCGGTGACTTCAGTTCTCCGGCGGATTTGTTCATTCCGAATTTTATTTATAATTTGTAATAATTATTTATCGAGCCCATAAACCCCTCGATACCAACTTTCAGTGATATAAACCCATAAACGGCGATATTAAATTTGTATGGCGGCCATCTTGTTTTCCGCCATTTTGGAGTTTTTTCAAAACTCTACCCAATTGCTACTTATTGTCTGTTCAAGAACCACCCATCTATTTCTTACCGATAGGGTGTGCCTTGCGAAGTATCGCGAAGAAGACAAGTAACCTCGGCCTTGGTATTTTTCCTGAAATTTCACTGGTCTAGTGCATACGAAACAGTTAGAAAATTAAACATACTAAATTCCATCGGACCCATACTTAGCTTTGAAATTTCGGAAAATTTCGGCAGTGAAATTTTTTTACCGAGATAGGCCTCAAAATTATGCACCCCATAAAAGGGGCTTAAATTCTATCCTCATTTTTTCTGAAATTTTACTCCTCCTTTTCATACAAAACCGTTGAAAGCCCTCGCCGTACATTTTGCCACCAGAACTAGACTAAGCTTATTAAGATTTAGTTTTTTTTTCGGGATAGGCCGAAAATTTTATACCCTGTGGTAGGTTCTCAAACAATGTTTGTTCGATCACCACCCCGCTATCGCGTTTCGTTTTCACGTACCGTCCATTAATGCGTTGTATGGAAGCATTGCTTGGCCGAATTTCGAATATTCAGAATAATTTGTCGGACTCATAGAGCCCCAAAGCCAACTTTTAGCGATATAAATGCATAAATGGCGATTTTCACTTTCTATGGTCTCCCCCCCACTTAAGTATTTGTACTTTTAACCATTTTTTGTACGGAGCGACCATAGTGGGAGTTACGGTTTGGGCAGGCCGTCGAGCAACTTTTTATTAGGTTCCAATCTTCAAGGTAAAAGGTTTGGATATAATTCAATTCATATAATTCATTCAGACAAATTTTTTTTGCAAATTATTTTTCAGCCGCATCAAAGTCTATTGTATTTGCATGTCAAGGGATTAATGTATTATTGTAATAATTACAGATAATCTTCTGCCTGATCGCTGCTGCGGTGTCGGCAGCACCCACGCCAGGTGCCTTATCATTCATAAGTGACATCATAAACAACAAGCCAGATACCCATAACTGGGATGGATCAGTCGCCGGAGCTGGCATCGTTATAGCCAACTATTTAATAGACCAAATTCGTGGACGCAACTGAACCAGAGCTCA